>REGL01000962.1:49721-76254 GCA_004194395.1 Aurelia aurita complex sp. Pacific
GACCAATTTGACCATTCTCTGGACCAATTTTTACGAAAATGGTACCCTCGGCTGGACCTATTTTGACAATTTCCTGGACCAATATTGTCAAATTTGTACCAAATATGATATCATGACCGTTCGCTAGACCAATACTGTCAAAGATGATACCCTTGGCTAGACCGTTGCTAGGCCAAAATTGCAAAAAAGTATACCCTTGGCTAGACTAGAAGTCTGAAAAATTATACCCTTCGTCGCGGCACATCCCCCGGTACCCTTACTATGGAAGAACCCCCCGTGATACAATCACGATAATCTAAGAACCAATTTAAGAGCCTATTGAGGCTGTTTTCGAGTAATGCATATGCATCTTATTTATAAGATCCATTTCAGCCCGCTAAAGAAAATCACTGGTTATTTCAAGCGGATTTTACTGTATCTTATATCCTTTACTATAGTTTGTACTTATTTATCCTTAGATTAGACTCCCAGTGCAGAATTTGCTCATCGATCATGAAAGAGGCTGTGCAGTTCAGAAAGATAGGAGGTATGTTTCATAGAATTTCGAATTTACAACAAATGTGTTTCAACTATAGCTTTTGATTTCTACATTTATTCTAATTTAACACTGTAAATATTCCTTTTTATTTTAATGATATTGTAATTAGGTTTGCCACGGCTCCCTGAAAAGCAGCCAGTCTTGGCTGATGGGGCCCCCGTGTGTAAGGAATTTTAAATGAAATGAAAATGTTAGGCGTCTTTGCTTCGTGAAGTTAATCATTTCATGATTATCTACTGTGTTTTACTCTTGAACAGAGAAAAGAGTTGTGAAACTAATTCTGGAAGATGGCATCTCTTGTTTGCAAGCATGTAGTACGAAGAAGTACGCAAGACATCAATCTGTGACTGTCATCCTGAGAGGTAAAGAAATTCACAATAAAAACGTCATTCCATCGCTTTTACTAACTGTTTCCAGAGCTTTCATCCGAATAAAAATTTCCAACACTATAAATGCTAATTTATAACAGCGATAATTTTTATCTGAACTATTTCAATGTTACTTCACTGCATTCCGAGAAAGTTTTGCTGGTTTTGACTTAAAACGCTGTACCTTGCATATCTTAACTCTTGTCTATTTAAGTAGCTCTATTTCTCAACCTAATGCTCGGTGGTATTTCGATAAAAACGGTTAAAAAGTTCCCGAGCTAAGGGTTCTGCAAGATAAAACTAGTGCCTCTGAAATCAGAGAGTAAAAACCAAGGGGGGGGGGTACTCAGGTATAATTAGGATAGAGGTGCTCAGGCTGGGGTACAACGCATCACCCCAAAAAAGTAATTTTCTAGCATGAAAATGACCCAAAAAGAAATCTTTCCGACCATACATACCCAAAAGTTATGAAGTCAGTATCTTAAATCTGCATAAAAGTGCCCTAACTGATTAGATTTCTCATAATGTGTTTGATTATTTATGTTTTTTTATTTCAGTACTATTACTTGACTCTAACTTTGTTTGTAAATTATATTTTTCCCAATTTTTTTACTTTTTCTCATATTTGAGACCCAAGAAAGTAAGCCATAATTTCTTGAACCCAAAAAAATAACTGTACAAATCATTGACCCAAAAAAATAATCCTGGCCTAAATTTTAGACCCAAAAAAGTAACCTGAGCATCCCTATCCTGAATATAGCAGAGTACCCCCCTAGGAGTAAAAATATATACTCACCCTACAAACGCAGAACGCTAGTAGCAGTCTATAAAGAATTGACAAATCTTACATTTCTCCTTGGTATATATACTTCCAAATCTTTAATGATTTATGAGATATCAGCAAGAAGAGATATCTTGCATTTGCGAGAGACTGACCAAAATGTCACCTCACAGAAGGCATTACTCAGAAACTTGCAAGAATTCCTGAAAAAAACGTTTTCAAACTTCAGAATTCAACTCCTTAAAATCAAGCCAATACTGCCATGTGCATTTTCATGTGACTTTACATAAAAGTGGCATATTGTCGACCCTCGTCTTAAACTACAAGCTAGCTCGAACAAACAAAGCAATAGATTTCCTCCATTAGATAACTGCGGGTAGAGCTGGGGAATCTCACTATCGCGAAGAAATTTCATTTTCCTTGAGAAGTCAAGGTACCGATTGAGGCTCAACTGTATG
The DNA here is from genome assembly GCA_004194395.1 of Aurelia aurita complex sp. Pacific. Classification (NCBI taxonomy): domain Eukaryota; kingdom Metazoa; phylum Cnidaria; class Scyphozoa; order Semaeostomeae; family Ulmaridae; genus Aurelia; species Aurelia aurita complex sp. Pacific. The sequence goes on from REGL01000962.1 coordinate 51,867, forward strand.
TATTTGTATTTGTGGGACACCGAGTACCGGGCGAGTAAAAAAAAGTGATTTGAGCGATTCTGAGGTAAAAACCCTTTTACAAAAACCCTGCAAATCGAGATAATGGCTGCCGTCACACCACTGGATTTTCCCGTATGTAATTGCTTCATTTTCTTGCAATATATTTTTGTAGCGAAACAGTACGGCAATAAAATGATACAGCGATGCCCGGTCACACAGTGAAATTATGTATCATGTGACAACTACGCAAGGTTGTGATTGGTTCATTCTCAAAAATAAAGCTAAATACAGCTTGGGACCTTGTTTTGCCCATTGTTTTGCATCTGATACTTTTCTCATGGAATCAAATCCAAGGATCAAAGCGCTGTAACAGCGTTGCATGTGAAAGCGAAATGCAGTCACATATCACAGCGTAGTTAACCAGTTGTTTTGAAGGTATACAGCGAGGTAAAAACGTCTAGTGTGACCAATTTTAATCAACTAAATTTAATTATCTAAGTTGGCAAGTCACCCACATAATGATAATAGTTTTAAGGAATCTGATGATTAGCTAGCAAAATACACGCTTTTAAATGATTTAACTCTTTTTATTCAACCAGTAAAAAAAAGTTTCAGTATCTTCCATTGATTAACAGATGATCTAACAACACGAATCGACATTGGTCATCAATACTGGATAACTGGCATGGTCGTTGTCGACGCAATAAATCGTGTAACGCCGCAACAGTTCTACATTGCAAGTCTCGAGGTAAAGCATAGCATTGCTAAATCATGTATGATAGTCGAAGAAAAAGTATTACTGTTAAAGAGCATCCTTTCAACCAGCATCCTTTGCATGTGTCACCTCTTTGTTTTTGCATTTTTGAAAATGGTGACAACAAAGGCCAACAAAGAGGTGGCACACATCAAGCATGCTGGTTGAGACAGAATATTCAAGCGAGTTTGTCTGCGAAGAAAACTGAATGGCCTTGCAGATCCAGTGCAGTAAATTCCAGCCTTGAAGCAGCCAGCTCATTTAGCATAGCCTAGTCTTCTCCCTTGATTACCATGTTGTTTTTCATTGCTCCGTCAAAAATTCAGGGACTGATTTTCTAATAAAGTGATGTCTTTGAATTGAACATTTACACGGAATGTTTTGGACGGAGAATGAAGATTATTGCCAAGAGGACAGTCTGTATTTGGGAGGGGTAAGGGGGGGGGGGTAGCAATTTTCGAAATGTTCACTTTCTGCAAAATATTCACACTAACTGATACTCACTAACTATTCACACTAACTACTAGCAATCAAAATAATGCTCACATAATGTTTGTTTTTCAGGCCTTTGACATAGAAGAGGTATGTCAAATCACACTTTTCCAATATATCTTTCTTACTACAACAACACATCGTGCTTCTAAAATCTTGCAAGATGACTTCCTACAAAGCTTTTGTATAGCCTCACCTGCAAACTCTTTCAAAAATCAATCGATCACTGCCTAAACTAATTTGCTAGTAACTTGTAGGATAAATCTCTGAATATCGTAGACAGAGCGTGAAGGAAGTGCTGGAATATAAGTAAAAATCAAAGGCAAATAAACGTAAAGGTTACCAAAAAAGAAGGAGCAATGCTTACCACACATTTCACTTTATCTGCTGCAGGTCAAGAGGATGAGTTTTGAAAACAATAGGAATATTTTTGTTGGTTTCTTGCAAGCATGCTGGTGTTGATGGGATGTATGAAATGTGTGGGGAGGCATTTTAGTGGCATGTTCTTTCACCATTTCTGGAGACAAATATATAAAATTTCGATAGTTTATGAGGTACAACACGGCTATTTTAATTGCACGGTAGCTATGAGTATAGACGCCTTTTGCAACTGCTTCATCCAGAATCCAACAGGGCATTTCGGGGCATTAATTGGGCCACACTTCTATACTGGCCACCTTATAACAATCATTTTAAGATTAGGTACAGTTCGGCTTTTAAATTGTAAGGTGCAGGTGGATAAAGATATATTTTGACATTTCTCAGCCAAAGCCCACAGGGGCATTTCGGGGTATTAATTTGGCCACACTTATATACTGGTCACCTTATAACACTCAATTTAAGATTAGGTACAGTTCGGCTTTTAAATTGTAAGGTGCACGTGAATAAAGATATATTTTGAAATTCCTCAGCCATAGCCTATAGGGGCATTTCGGGGCATTAATTGGGCCACACTTATATACTGGTCACCTTATAACACTCAATTTAAGATTAGGTACAGTTCGGCTTTTAAATTGTAAGGTGCACGTGAATAAAGATATATTTTGAAATTCCTTAGCCATAGCCCACAGGGGCATTTCGGGGTATTAATTTGGCCACACTTATATACTGGTCACCTTATAATACTCAATTTAGATTAGGTACAGTTCGGATTTTTAATTATAAGGTGCATATGAATGCAGATGTATTTTAAAATTCTTCAGCCAAAGCCCATAGGGGCATTTTGGGGTATCAATTGGGCCACCACTGCATACTGCTCAGTTTATAATGCTCAATTCAAGAATTTATTTCTCATTGATAAAAATTCGGTAGATCAATACATCGGTCTCCAATGTTTAGTCTTCATACAATTATTTTCAAGGCGCGAGCAGCAACCATTGGGAAATATCTCGCTGACGAGGAACTTCCAGCAACAATACGAAGGCTATATGAGGGTAAGCATGCAATCTTCTGTCTTTGTGTAAACTGATATCAAGCCATTTACAAATGGTTGTCAAGTGACCTTTTTCGTGTTACGTAAAAATGAAATGAACATAAGACGATGAAAAATACTGGGTGCTTACCATTTAAGATTTCTAGAAAAGATGTTATATCAATAAGCACAAAAACAATGAAAATTTGAAAGATTAAGAACGAAAAGAAGAGAAAGATTGCGATCCGAATACCGGAGATTCTAACTGAGTGAGCAAGATTGAAATATTTTGCTGGTATATAAATTAGGAAATTTCCTTCTTTACTTAGATAGAGCATTGTCGCCATGGAGTTTTGTTGCAAGTGTAGCGTACTGCTTTGGAGGTAAGTTCCAATTTATTTGGTATACATTTTTGCAATGATAGTAGATATGGTATCTTATCTAGGTACCTGATCAAGACGTCATTGCGAAAAGAACGCTTGCTACCTACGAGCATGGGTCTTATTCGCAGAGCTGTAGCCTGAGGTAATGTCAAAATCAGGCACGTTAGGGGTTGGCTATGACGTTTCCTTGGTTCTCTTGTCTCTTCATGTAAAAGCATCGAATAACGAAACTCATATATGAAATAGATCGTTAAAACAGACAGAGTAAATTAGCAAGAGTGATTTCTAGAGTTGATTAAAAGCAGTCTGACCCTTTTAATGAATGAAAATAAACTCGATAAGGATCTCTATTGTATATTCCAGAACTTTGCGCTAATTTGCTTTATCCTGAGAAATCAGGGTCATAGAGGCTCGCTGATGCATGAATTTCATGGCCACGTGCAGTAACTAAGCTCAGAACAATAGGGGACAGACTGCCTTTGAGATAGATCTTTGGTATGAACATTTAATGCAAAGGATTAGCAAAACAGATATACATTTGTCTTTCATTCATGGATTATGACAATTTGATTTATACCCTTAGATTCTATTAGCATCGGTGGCTCTTACCACAAACTCAAGCTGGCCTTACTTCTAAGCCTGGTTTTAACCGGTGATGATGTCTTCATTGAGGATATTGATGGGAAGCTTGTCATTGGAAGTGATCTAAATAAGGTCCACATACTAGCAGCATCAGAAGATATATTAACAATACAAAGACTATTTGCATATGCTAGTACATTTTGTGAAAGATCTATCCTTAATCAATCTTGCCTTGAGTTATTTGGTTCTACTAACAAGCATTCAAATTTTGATGGCACTTTCTTTGTTGATGGCAAGTATAGTACATTATTTTACTCTTTCTCATGCTGCATTTTTTCCATTTGAAATAAGATAGTTCCTTACTCGTATGCTTCCAAAACTTCTTATGGTTTTAATAGTTATGTCAGTCCATGATCTCTTCTCAGAAGATCGTTGATGTATCTGTCTATGTTTCATCAACGTTTGCACTCTGTGCTTTTAGATATAAGCTTTCTGTTACTTGTATTCTCTCCTTCTCTTCTCTTCTCTCGTTCGTATATTCTCGATTGACTCCTTTAATTCTCCGTAACCACTTTCCCAATGATTTATTTCCCTTCTTTGCTTTCGTCTTGTTACTTCATTCACATTCTTCAAGGTTGTGTTTTGTCTGCTTTATGTGAATTTTGCCTGCAGTCCATGTGACTTGGTCACCCATGCCTTCATTGTCTATATCTAAAGGGCAGGAATCTCGTTGCCAATACTGTAATACCACGGGTTGTAGGATAAGTTTAGGTTACCCATGAATGAACTAAATTGGTATGAAATAAAGAATATAAATCTCCTTGTCTCCTTCTTGCGTTTGCCCTTATCTTTACCTTCTGGGGCAGCAAATAAAGCTACAATTTCAATGCCTCCTTTCCTCTCCTCTTCTTTCCCCTGCGTGGCATTGTAGTTAGGAAGGAGCACACCAGAACGAGATTTTGTAATTTAAAACTTTGGCGGTTACTTTAAACAACCAGACAGGGCCTAAGTGAATGCTCGCAGCGTTAGACCTGAAAAAGAAGCTTATTTGCTGCCCCAGAAGGCAAAGATAAAGGCCACAAGGTGATGTATACTCTTTATTTCATGCCAATCTAGTTCATTCATGGGTAGCCTAAATATATTTTACAACCCGTGGTAGTACTGTTAAAAGTTCAAGGTTATTGAGCATCAGTAGACTTCACTCCTTCACATAATATTTCATGAAACATGGCCCTAATGTTATTAATTATTGTTCTTTCGAAGGTGGCAGTTTGTTGCTAGCTGGAAGACATGTGTGCATAATTCCAAATGTTTCCGTTTTAAAGAAAGACGATTCAGAAAAGTTACAAAAGTGTAAGTTGTCATGCCATATCATAATCTCTGACGCACACTGCAGATGGGATCTGTAATATATTTGAGAGAATCTTTAGAGCCATGTTTACTGCATACTGTTATGTAAATGTTTACTGTTCGTGACACTGTCTTTCCCTTTCATAAAAAGTAGAATGCCTGAACGTAAAAAAAACTCGAAATTTTGCATTTGTAAACATCTTATATGCTCACTTTACGCGATTTGATTGGTAAAGTTCATGGTTTTGGGGCTTTCGTGTTTGCCACTACTTTTTTAATTCTAACTGATCTTTGCAGGTATTTTGATACCAACAAATCTGCAATTATCTTTTTAAGAATTACTTGAATCCGCTGAGTTCCTGATATGCCACTTTTAATGACATTTCTGTCGAGGTTAAAAGCTAGCATTTGCAAACAGCAAAACAATCGAAAAATATCCTATTCAAATCGATGTTGCACACACGCCGTGAACAATGGATACCCAAAGAAACAATGCTGTGTCTAAGTGTGTTCTTTGTTCTATTTATAGAGAAGCCTATTTACTGCACACTCCCTTTAAAGGGAATCTAAGCATAAATAACTACGGAAAGACAATAGGCTATCACACGTGCCGCACCATATTTGGGTGATTGATCTACGTCAACAGGAAACACTGATATCTGATAGGCTAGAATTTGACCGCTTATTTTTTTCTTAGAAGCGGGTTGCTGTCTAACAACTACAATTACTGTACCATAAAGAGAGATTTGATTTATATGTGGAATTTTTTAAGGAATTTATATTGCTTTTCAGCCTTCTGAATTGGCATCACAGTCGATATATGGAGCCAGTTATGCGCAAGGATTCACCAGGTATATTTACTATTTATTTAGCTATCTTACCGCTTACATACAGTATTAGTCCAGAAAATCGATGTAACCAAAGGGCTTTCAAAGAATGCTTTGTCGACTGGTTACCATGACAACGGGCCATTTTTGAAGTTGCTTCTATATCAAAATNCACTTTAATGATGATAGGATTGCTAGCTTTGTTTAGAAGGTTTTTTCAAAAAGAGGCGAGCAATGTAATGATTTGGTGAAAATTTTTGACGACTTTGTCAAAGTTAAAGACTTTCTTAAAAATTGTAAATTTTCAGCATTAGAAGAAACGTCTATATGCTTGAACATTCCCAAACGTGCTGCTGATCAATCAGATTTTACTCAAATCTCCTTTCCATTGAAATGCACCGTATGGGCTGCCACTGAGTCCAGTCCAACAACAAAAGAGACGAGTACATTCGACCTTGCGTATGATTTTTGTGGGGAATATCGTCTACCAGAAGAAATTGATGATGATAATGTAAATGAAATGCTTCGCAGATCAATTGGCGTTGATGATGAAATGGAAGTTAGTTATGAAGATCTCCTGCAGGTATTAGATTTCATGATTGTTTTGATCGTTACTTGAGGATGGTGACAGGTAAAATGTACCAAAATCCACAAGGGCAGTATCAGGCAGGCACCAAAACGCCCAGTACCCAGTACCATTAAGGTCAGTACCAGGGACCATTGTCTCAGAAAAAGTACTTATCTTAATTTGAAAATTACGGAAAATATTGGAAAATAGTCAGAATGAAAAAATTGATGATTTCCGTGTTGCAAGTCCTCGAAAAATGTCCTCGGTACCACAATAATTTCTGCCAGTACCAAGTACCAAAGGTATCAGTACCAGGTACCGTAGGGGCCAGTACCCAGTACCATCAATACCCCTGTCATCATCCTCCTCTCGATCCTCTTACTTTCGCTGGATGTAGAAAAACCTACTATGAACTCTGCTCTATTTCATGTTAACATGCTTAAATTTTTTATGACAAAAGACAGATTTAAAGCGACTGTTATACCACATCATACTTCACATTGTAAAAGTGTACGAGAAAGCAGCTTCCAGTATGCACAGTAGTTGTTCTTCCGGTCTTCGAGGCTGTCAGGATCGATCAGAGAAAAATTTGCACCGAGGAAGCAAAACACACTTTATAAACTGCACTGATGCCAAATCATCTTGCCTCATCGAACCTTTAATTAATTCTAAAGGGGTTATGCTATATCAGTTATATAAAACTGGTTTGCATTCAAGCGAAGAACTTCTTAAATTCTCAATGGCCTCACTACTAAGACGTCACACGCAGTTGATACTGCACAACGCGTCTCACAATGCCACGCCAGTTCTTTCTATCTTGTGTCAGTTCAGACAATCTATTCAATGTTTGTGCTTCTTTTGAAAGATCCAGTTTAATTCCGATGCTGGCCAAATCTTGCCTTACTGTCTGCATCCAGGTCGTCTTTGGTCTTCCTTGTGGCCGTTTCACTTTCCTGAGATATTCTTCAAGGGCTTTCCTTGCTGGTGTTTCTGGATGCAATCGCATGAGATGTCCTAGCCATGTTAGTCTCCTTTCTCTTATTATTTCACTCCATTGTTTACATTTCGTTCTGGCATAGAGCTCTTTGTTGGTAATATTTCTTTGCCAGTTAATTCCTAGAATCTTTCTTAGATGTCTACGTTGGAAAGTGTCGATGGTGTTTTCTAGCTTCTTCGTAAGAGTCCACAGCTCGCTATTATACAAAAACACACTTGCTACATAGGCATTAAAAGTTCTCAGTTTGATCTTAATGGAGTTTTTCTTGCTGCTGAAAATGCTGTTGAACGTTTTATAGGCATCAATTGCTAATATCTTTCTTCTGTTGATGTCTTTTTCTGTACCGAGTAGACTTCCCAGAACTTTGCATTCTTTCCATGCTTCATTTCCCTTTTGCTCGATGTTATATTCTTCCGTTTTTGATTCATTTATTCGTAGGTTTCTTTCTCCAAGTTTACCAGGAATGGTTTCTTTGATATAATCTATTCGATGTTTCGCAGTAGATGCCCATGTGATGTCATCAGCATACTGAGGGTTTATTTCAAAGTAGTTGTTCTTTTTGGATGGATCTGTTGCTGCGTTCTCGGTATCCATGGATCTGGCAAGGTAGAAGATGAAAAGTACTGCACTGAGGCAGTCACCCTGTGCAATACCTATTTCTGTTTTGATGTTTTCACCTTTCTCTTTTCCGACTTTGACTCGCAAGTTTACATCCTTTATCAAAAGGGACATCATGTGTAGCTCATCAGGTTCAAGTATTTCTTGCAGGTCTTTTAATAATTTTCCGCGGCTTACCGTGTCGAAGGCCTTACTCATATCTAGCAGTAAAAGGTAGATGTTGTAGTTGCTGGATGTTATAGCTTTCTCTGCTAGCATCTTGATTGCAAAAACCTGTTCGGTCGTGCTTCGCCCAGCTTGGTAAGCAGCTTGTCCTATTGGGATTTTAGTGCTGAGGCGGTTCCAACATCTTCTTATCATACAGATGGCAAGCAATTTTCTTAGTACAGATAACAGTATGATTGGTCGTAGATTTGAGGGCGGTCCTGGCTTTTTTCCTGGTTTTCGAAGAGGTTTTAGGATACCCTGTTTGATCTGTTCTGGGTATTCTCCTGTGCTTGCCATACTGTTCAGTAGTTTAGCCACGCCTTCATGTATTTCCGGTGGTCCGTACTTTACAAATTCTGCATCTAGGTTATCATCTCCCACACTTTTCCTGTTCTTTAAACTTTCTAAAAGTTAATGGCCTCACCAAAAGATAATTAAATGTCAGGATGGCAAGGGGAAATTTTGTAAAACGGAACGAAAGATTTTAGGTTTCCTAGATTTTTTTTAAGGAGGAACTGGACCGATCAAATCAAATCAAATCAAATCAAATCAAATCAAATCAAATCAAATCAAATCAAATCATAATCATTATTTACAGTTGGTGTACGAGAAAGCAGCTTCCAGTATGCACAGTAGTTGTTCTTCCGGTCTGTATTTGTATTTGCCTTTCTGAAGAATAGATTTCACACCTCTGCGTGTACTCAATCAAATCAAAATAAACAGAGAAGGCAAAGCGTTATGGTTGGCTATTGTGTACCACTGATGAGGGAACTTTTTAGATGGAAATTTGATCTCTGTTAAATGCTAGGCAAAAAAGAAAATCTGTGTCAAGGCATATATGCAATATAATCAGTTCTTATAACATCCTTACTTCTTTAGTTCGTCAGATTTGCAAGATCACAGCGAGTCAGTTTCAACGAAGATGCATCATCATTTCTGAAGTCGTTCTTTCTTGCAAGCAGACGAGCTCGTAATTCTGGTTTCGTCGGTGCTGAAATTGGAAAACGTGCATTGCAAACAATGTGAGTGATCCGATCCTGGTTATAACAATTAAACAAAAGTAAATACATTTTCCATTTGTTTGTTCTTTTTAGTTTTAAGTGGCTCTCTTTGGTGTGTAACTTTGCCATGGTACATTGAAGAAAAATGCAAATTTAACTCAAATCCTTCAAAATGCTACTTCAAATCATTGCCTCCTCATTACTGGTCCACCATCGAAGCCGAACAGATCCGCACTCATCTCTCCTCCAAACATCTCACAGCATGAACATAACGCCTTCCTCGGAGGAGAGCAGTATATATAACTTATGCTGAAAGGCTGGTATTCCTCAGGCAGCAGCAATGGGGCTCGAACCCATGACATTGCTTGCAATCTAATTAATGGAGAGGTTTGAATGTTCCAAAATAACAATTTAAATGTTCATAATTTGTTCATTTCACCTCAGGTTGGCATTGGCAGCATCTCACGCTAAACTAGCACTGCGAAAACAGGTCAGAACACAAACACTTCAAGTTACAATAAATAGTGATCATAAAATAGATTTCCGATACTGTTGTATCCCTGTTGTTCTCTACATTCAAGATGCAGAGAGACAGGATGTCCAAGAATATATGAATTTTGAAGGGGGCAAACAAGACTTTTGCTTGGAAAAGTTCACTCAACTCATTGGTAATTCTCAGTTCATGGTCTCACCACAAATTTGCGTGTAAAAATATACTACTGCATGCAAACACAATGCTCTTCAGCGATCTAAATGACAGCTGAAAAGGGGATTTGCAAGAAGAGCTTTATGGCTCCTAAAACGTGAAACAAGAGGGAAAAGTAGAACCAACATTGATGAAACAAGTTTGTATCTGGTCGATGAGTCGAGCGAAGACTGTAATCGTCGGCAGATTGTCCACTAATAGGCGACTCTGAAATTGTTGAAAGATTTTGCCAAAAATGTCCAAAAATGATAAAAGTTGCATACTTTCATATACACATTGCGAATCAAGGAATGAATTAATCAAACAACTACAAGCGTGGTAATCAGACTGTGCCATTTCAACTTTTTCCAAAAACATTTCCCTCTCAAAGAGAGTTGACATGACTGCATGCATTTGTCCAACGTCATCAAATCTTCTAACCTTTCTTTTCTTAGGTTACAATTGATGATGCTCTGGTCGCAATAATACTGTATGAAGAATCCTTGATAATGAAATCTGGTAAATAATGATTTTGTTATCAGTTTATGACAATTAAACCCGAATATTTTGAAAAAGTTCCATAGATCAAGATCTTGAATACTATGGTTTCAAAAACTATCGTCGATCTGTTAAATTTTGAGTGGCAGGCAAAACGTCTCTTTGATATAAGAATTTGGCTAAATGAATACAATTTCGAGACCTAAGAAATTAACAGGTGAGAGAAAGTTAACTGAATTGTTGCATGCTTCCCCCGTGCAGTACGTTAAAGCTCATGCGCAGTAGCGTTTTGGGGCAGAAACTCTGATGTGCGCATGCGCTTTAACCAACTGCACGGGGGGACACATAAGTTTCCTCGGACAAAGCGATCTCATCTCCCAACAATGAAGAGTTTAGCGATACACGTTACACATACCATATGTCCAGCGAGAAATGTAATTACTTTACCAGCAAGAAATAGTCTTTATAATTAACGCACATGCTGACAGGTCCGCAAACGAACAACCAGTCTTTTACCCATGTAATGTTCATGCACTGTAGCAGAATAATACTATTGTAACTATCTTCTCTTTGAACCTCCAGGCCAATCGGTAATTGACCAGTCACCAGCGATGCATTTCTCAAGAGCAAACTTTGCTGCACACCTTGGGCCAAAGGTAATTGCACTTTCTTTCTCAACAACAATTCCTGGATCTCTGAGATTTTAAACCAGGTCCGAGTCTTTGGTTACTTCTTACAGCTCTTTACGGCAATGATGCATTTTTCTAGCGACCCTTCAAACTTGCTGTTTGGCCTCTTTACCAGAGTTTCTACGATCCCTGAAAGAAGAATTAAAGTAAAAAAACGCCTTTAAATAGCTGAATCAGAAAAGAGCTCGCTACCATACTGTGTGAGTAAAAAGAAATAATCCCCGTTTGAAAGGCAACTGCTCCGTGTCCGTGGATATCAAGGCAAGAGTATATCATTCAATAGTGAATATTACTTTGAATTTTACATGATTGAATCAGCCTGTTTTGAACGTCTCTTAAAGGCACTGTGTCCATGTAAGTACAGCGGCGTATACACTCCTGTTAAAATATGCTGACATGATGCTGACGAAGAGCCTCAAAGAGCGCACTGTGATTGGTAGAATTTAACTCATCACATGCAAAACTAGAAATAGAATTGCACAACGAGGCTGCCTGATGTGAGACTTGGGGTTCAGCTCTGGAAGCGCAACTGCAAGTAAGTCATCAATCTGCTTATATTATACCTGGCTCCCTTTTGAGTTCCATGGTAAAGTGATCACATGAAATATCACGTGAAAATAGCAATGTCAGTGTACTTGCATGTACACATTCCCTTTAACGGGGCTCTCTCGAGAAAATACCTCATAATTTCAGAATGGAGTGGCCGATTTCAGTCGGGTAAAGTTCAAAATGGATTTCAACATGTCCACCATCAAAATAATATATTCCATTAACATCGTCTTCATATCCATGAAGCAGTGGGCTTTCAAGGGGATTGTTTTTCACTCACCCGGAAGAAACTAATAGTCACTGTTTCTAAGCATCTGAGCCGATCATCGTTAGTGAACGCGTTAGCACTAATCATGACTTCATCTGTGACTCTTTCAGAACGATGATTGGATGCGAATGTTACAAGCGCAAATATCAGTATTTTGCAGAACCTATTCAACTGGAATGGATCTCTTTCACCCAGAAGAGTAGAAGTTTAATTTTTGTGATACAAAAGGCTGTATCCGCGATCTTCTGACTCTGACTGCATGTTTTTATCCTTTTCTTCTAACTTACCTTCAAAGGCGTAGGAACCAGAGGGACCGGGGGCACGTGCTCCCGAAGATTTGGCAATTATGACGAAACAATGTCCTTTTCTTTGAGGAGGTGCTTCTTTGGCTCACAGAAAAAGTGCCCTTGAAATGTTGTGCCCCCTAAGTTTGAAATGATTCCTTCGGGCGCCTGCCAAAGTTAAGAGCAGGACCACGTTAACATTTTCAATTCGAATTTAAGAATGTAGATACCAGATAGTTAATCGCTACAAATGAACAATAATCAAAATGATAGCAATTTCAATTGTATTACAGAAATAACGTATTTTTGCTTTTCTTTACAATTGGGTCTCGATCATCGCAGGAGTGAAGTGCTTCTTATAGCATATGTTAAAAATCCTTTAAAAGGCTGGTGTAAAATTGAGTGACCTATTTCTTTGAACTGAATGGCTCCAAAGAAACTTTTGCTATTTTGCTATGCTTCTGCCGTTGGGTTTTTCTGAAACTTTCAATATTTTCAGAATTAGAGTGTTTTTCTCCTTTTTCGAGAATTCAACAACAATTTTCAAAAAAACTTAAAACCATCGTAATTTCTAAACTGTTTGACGCAACATGAAATGATTTTCAAGAAAACCCTAGTTAATGGATGTCTACAATATGGTATCAAGCAAGAGCCTATCACTCTTCTGGTTTATGATTTAGAAATTTGATGACGTCACATCCTCAAATGAACTGAAATATAACATATGCTGCAATTTCAAAATCTATTCTAAACATCTGAAAAGTTCAACGGTAGAATTATAGATAGGTAGCTAAGGTTTCTTTTAAGCCATTTAGCTAGAAGAAATAGGTCATATAATTTTACACCCACCCTTATATGCCAATTTAAAGATTTGGAACATATGCTGCTTCTTATGTGCTGCCTTCGGTATCACGCCAGAGCCCCAAAACAACCTTCTTTCGTATTTTCCTTTCGAGGCTCTGGCACCCAGGTTCTGAAGTTCAGGCTCTGGTACTTACTTTCGAGTAAAAAGGCATTGCGTAGATTGATTTTGAATCCATTTGATCACAGGACAATCTATCATCAATCTTCGTGGATGTAGAATTTTGCCATGCATTTCAGTTCAATTTTCATCTATTGCAAAGTTATTGAGCTTTGCAAATTTCATAATTTTTGCTTGCGATGCCACTAAAATTCATAATCGAAAACCACGTAGCCAATTAAGTTGCCTTTTCATGAGGTTGGAGAGATCTTTTGAAAATAGCAATCATACAAAATCTCCACTCATAGGCTACAAGCCATGGAGGCTGGGAAGGCAGCAGCCCCGCAATGTTGAAAACATTTTTGAAAATCAGCCTTTTTCGGACTAACATCCGCCCAAAGTTAGGAAATAATGTTGGCAAACGATGGACTTTCTAACAAGCAGCACCCCTAGATTTATCTTCCCGTACGGTTATGTTTATAAGTTGATCTGCCATTGAAATTTCAAGCTAATTTTGCAGAAGTTTCTTCCTCTGCAACTAAAAAATATATCACAAAAATGTAGTTACGGGTATGCACAAACATTTATATTCAAACCAAGGGCCTGATTACATGAGCAGGGCTGGCCTATGCTAACAGTGCTACATGGGCAAACTAGGATGATATATTGCATGCATAGAGAAAAATTCATCCTGGGGCTGTGACGTAATTTTGGCCATAGAAATTATAGGATGGTCTCTTGTTGACAAAGAGATCTCACAAAATCGTCCAGCTTGGATAACACATGTAACCAGGTCATAAAACCAAGTCATGAAAGGGGGAATTTTTTAGCTTTGTGAGAACTCCTCTCCATAAGCTGTTTGTCAGTCTAAATGGTCATGTGAACGTGAACCAAGGGCGCCTACCTTGTAAGAACTGTTTATTCCCACTAATGTTTTGGTGATAAAGTACACAGTAATAACTGCTATGCTGTCCTGTTAATCTGTGAGATATTTTAAAATTCTAAAGTCTGCTAGTGTTGACCAATCAAAAATCACGCTGTCTGGTTCCCTGTGGTCATTTCCCATAACAGTTAATCTCGCATTACATCAACACCGGAATTTGAAACCACAAAATAATTTTTACATCATCTTGACAGGATATTATTACTCTGTGTATTATGTCACGAAAACAGTATTGGAAAAACACAGTTCCCTGCAAGGTAGGCGCCCTTGTGTAAACATAAAGAAAATCAAAGATATTTAGTGACAAGTGAAAACAAAATCCATAGCCTTATTAACTATTTAGCTATATACAATATTACCACGGTCACATATACAAGGCATTACAATAGGTGTAAAACAATGAAGATTTTCTCATTGAGATAAATGAATACGCGTGCTAAATAGTGACATAAAACAACCACGTGTTTAGATACATAAAAATTGAATTGCGTAATCAAACATTAAGAATTACATTTAAAGTATAAAAAAGAAATTAACTAGAAAGGTACCTCTGCGAGCCAGAGCATCGAGTAAAAAACTTGTTGATTTTGCTACGTTGTTGTAGCAGTACAGTAAATCCCCGCATATAAGAACCTAAAAAAATAAGAACCTACAGGCTGTTTTTCCTAACTTCTGCACCTTGTAACTAAGAACCTGCTTCAGTTTGATAAAAAATATGTTCTTATTGCAGGGGTAGCAAAGTCGATTTTGGATTGTCAGTGTTAAGTTAATTGCGGGCTTTTAATGTTTGAATCTCCCTCTCGCTGATTGAAAGCTTAGCATTGGTTATTAGGTATATTATAACCTTGCCAAAACAAATAATAGGGCTGAAAATCATTGATGAAGGTTTTAAAATGGCCTACGCAAGGTACTCTTCAAATAGGAACCATTATACCTTGAAATTTGGCTTAGTACCTTTAAAATATGAACCAATTTCAGCCTAGCTCTCAAAAAAGTAAGTTCTTATATGCGGGGATTTACTGTAGCCTTCGAAAGTCAGCAATTTCAATATTTGAAAACACAATTAAAGAAAGAAAAGTGGAAAGATACTCTTCGATAAAAATGGGCCTAGATTTTTGAATGGAGAACAACAATGCTATGCTCCAAAGTTGTCGTTTCTAGGATTCAAAAGCGAAAATGATACGAAAAAAGAAATAAAAAACTACGATGAATGCAGCAAGTCTGGTTTGAAGAGTCACCGCTTGGTTCCTTAAAATGCCTATTGAAAATGTCTAAAACAGAATTCAAATCTTGACAGTCGACTATCAGTTCAACATTCTGAGTGGATATTTGATAGGAAAGCATGCTTTGCACGTGTCATCTGTTTGGCATGGGCCATCAACAAGGTGAAAACAAACAGAGCAGGCCCGTAGGAAGTGGGGGGGGGGGGGGGTAGGGGGGGCCNTTCGATAAAAATGGGCCTAGATTTTTGAATGGAGAACAACAATGCTATGCTCCAAAGTTGTCGTTTCTAGGATTCAAAAGCGAAAATGATACGAAAAAAGAAATAAAAAACTACGATGAATGCAGCAAGTCTGGTTTGAAGAGTCACCGCTTGGTTCCTTAAAATGCCTATTGAAAATGTCTAAAACAGAATTCAAATCTTGACAGTCGACTATCAGTTCAACATTCTGAGTGGATATTTGATAGGAAAGCATGCTTTGCACGTGTCATCTGTTTGGCATGGGCCATCAACAAGGTGAAAACAAACAGAGCAGGCCCGTAGGAAGTGGGGGGGTAGGGGGGGCTCAAGCCCCCCCAATAATTTCTTAAAACAATGGTGCTACGTCACATGACTTAATTAGATGTATTGTTCTCTATTGTTTTAAGAACAATTGCCCCCCCAATCCGAAGCTTCTTCCTACGGCCCTGCAGAGCATGCAGCATGCTGCTTGAAACAGACCCTTCAAGATTGCCTCGATTAGGAAATTTACTAAGTTGCATGTAACAGAGCAGCAGTTACGTTTTGAACTAATAAATTTCAGATTATAGCGAGCTCTTGCAGCGATCAGTTTTAGTCTACATGCAGTTTTTCTTCTGTAAAATACAACAGGAATACTGCTTTAATTTTTGTAATAATAAGTAAAAAATATTATCCAGCATTCAAGTAAAAATTCAAAATGATGCTGTAGCATGTCTTTGCTGGCAGATACTTAAATTTGGAACTTACTGATAAAGCTAGAGTATGTATACCTTGGGGGTTTAAATTTTAAGTCATGATATATTTAATGCAAGAAATACATTTTAATTTCATTTTAATGAGTCAAAATGATGTTGCTTTCCTGAAAGCGTAAAAAGTCAGCAAACTCGATTTGCTAGTATAATCTGTTTATGCCCATATGCCAAAATGAATACTGCCCAGTTTGTTATTACCGCACGAAAAAAGCCATGTGAAATGATAGAGTCTTTGGAAAGATAATAGAAGGCAAAATTCAGCTTTGATGATTTTACAAACGCTGCAATAACATTCGTTCTGGTTAAGAAGTTGTTCTTACCGAGTAAAAATAATGCAAAAGGAACAAATGCTACAGTAAGAACCCTCATAAAACACTTGTGATTTTCTGCAACAAGCTGAATGGCCCCTATACATCTATATAGTGGCTCTTACATATAAGGTGGTTAAAGGGAGATTGTAATGGTAAATAGGTTCTATGAATACCGGGTGTCCCAAAAAATGTCTACGGATTTGGTTGACTCTAGCGATGTGAATTTAACTTCAATCAATGGCTAATCACTCTAAAAATGTTCCTCGGTAGTTAACTTGAACATAGGTACCTCGTTGGTTGGTATTGGCGCTTTGAGAGCATGTCGCTTTGAGAGCAGACAATTAATTAAAAAAGGGTAAAGCTCTGGTTTGCAGGTGGACGCAGATTTGAGCTTTCAAGATTGATATTTCTGCTCTCGAAGCACCAATACCAGCACACGAGGTATCTATGTTTAAGTTAACTATCGAGGAACATTTTGAGAGTGATTAGCCATTGATTCAAGCTAAATTCACATCGCTAGAATCAACCAAATCCCTATACAATTTTTTGGGACACCCAGTAAAATAAAAAAACACAAACACATCATTGTTTCTTTGACTATCCATTGTTCACAGTGCACATGCAAAATCTACTTGAATGTGATATTTACAGATTGGTTTGCTCTTTGTAAATGAAAGCATTTAACCATTTAACCATTTAACCCGACTCTAGTATTTATAGTAGAAATTGTATATGCGTAGCCCTATGTATTAGTACTTGTTTGTATATTTAGATTTAGTTTTTAGTTACCTGTTTTCTATGTTATAGCCATGGGGTAGTCATGGTCTTCTGCTCCTCATGGCATCGTCCTTGTAGTGTAGTAAAGTAGTTTGTAAGTGTTGTTTAAAAAAAAAAAAAAAAAAAAAAAAATTTTTAAAATTTTTTATTGTAAAAAAAAAAAAAAAAAAAAAAAAAAGCTTTTAACCCGGGGGGGGGGGGATTCTTGGCTAAATTTTGGGTAGGGTCTGTTGTGAGCATGTTCAAAGTGGTACCCTTGCCTAGACCAAAAAATAAAAAATGCTATCCTTGGCTAGATTCATTTCCAAGCCATTCGAGTCAGCATATATCTCAAAATTTTAGTTTGAACTCGGAAATCTACTGTTTCATTTACAAAAGGTCGATTTGTTTCATTTACTAGTTTATATCGACAAAAGTGGGTTGTTAGGGCGAAATTCCTGCTTCCAAAGGCTTTGTTAAAACTCAAAACACAAATTAGTTGAAAACATAACCGTTCCCTAGACCAGTATTGCCGAATATGATTACCGTGGCTAGACCTTGGCTGGACCAAACTTGCAAAAAAGTGTATCCTTGGCTAGACTAGAAGTCAGAAAGAATATACCCTTGCTCGCGGCACATCGCCAGGTACCTTTACTATGGAAGAACCGTGCACAAACCCTTTAATTGGCCAAAGATCAGCTGGAAGTTCTTATTCCACAGTTACTTATGCAGGTTTTTACTGCAAACAAACAATGTGAACATCTATGATATGTCCTGTATATCTTTACAATTGTGAAAAGCCTTTTCAGTTGAAGAATATGCCATTTAATCCATTAGTCTTTAATATTCCAATTTATTTCAACTCCTAATATGTACAAGCGTATAGTTCATTGTATTGCTGTCTGCACATCGACTTCTTTAAATCATTCCCCAGTTGTTCAACTGGCTGTCTACCAACCTCATATGACATATCAGTTATTGCAATGTTTCTGTTCAAGTATTCCCTTGTCGGTAAGAGATACACAGACACAGACAAGATCTTGTAGCAATAGCATTCGTTGCTTTTTAATGACACGGCAATCCAAAGCGATCTGCTACTGCAGGCAGAGCAATTTCTGCCGCCGATGATGGAAACCACGAATGGAAATAAAAGAGACGACTGCATTAGCTATCCCGATGCCTGGAAGGCTAGGTCTCTCGCTGTGCGAACGAAGAGGCGTTGCTAAGACATGCCATGACTATGCATCGAAAATGGAAATATTATCCTAAACATCTGCCTAGGCCACGTTCCTTCATTTGTCCACTTGTTTTGACAATCTCTTGAAATCATCAAATACAATGGGCTCTATTTAGATTGTCACTATCACTTTACTTGTTATGGGTTTAAGCCCGAAATGTCATAGTAATAAAACTTTGTTCAAAGCACAATTATTCATACTGTTATTTGTTTGTATGTAACATTGTGCAACAAGCATACAAGAATATTGCTTGTATATTTTGATTGCCCAGGCCACGAACTTTTAAAATTCTCTGTCATTTATGCAGCAATGTAGACTAATTGTAAATCTCGAAATTGAATTGAACCGTCAGCCAGCCAATGGAGTTGTACCTTTTCAATTAAACAATCCCTCTTCAAATGACAATAAGTGAGTTAGCTATCCAGGCTTCAGGGTATCTTTGGTACCTGGTTTAATTTACACTTGCAGCTTGGCTAATTGGCCGTAGATATCTATCTATTTAAAATGACTAATCCTTTTGTATTGGAGTGTCAATCAAAGCAACGGATGTTATTGGTGCAAAATCTGCCCTTTGTTGAAACGACCCCCATTGATATCATTTTAGTGCCAAGAACTAGTGGACATCACTCATTGAAATCATTGACAAGGAAGTGGTATACAAATCTCGCTTTCTTTTGTCCAATTTGTGATTCTGCTCTTCGGCTAACGTTTCCTTGATCCTTTGGTCCTCGTAATAAGATTGTACCAAATATTGTAGCTGAAAACGAGGTTGCGATATATGGTGATACAATACTGCAAGGAATGGAATACATGCATTCGAAGAGTCTAACTAATGTATCAACATTTAAAGATTAGCAAAAAATAGAAATGTGAGTCCAATCTTCAACTGTTCTCTCTCTCATATTTGTCAATAACAAAATCACCCTGACAATAATGAGATGTTTCTTGCAAATAAAAATTATCATACGCAGAGCATAGGTTCCAAATCTTTAACTCAGCGTAAAAAGGTGGGTGTAAAATTCAATGACCTATTTCTTCTGAATGAATGGCTTGAAAGAAACTTTAGATACATATCTATAATTCTACCGTTGGACTTTGCAGAAATCTTGAATATTTTTCGAAATTACAGCGTATTTTATATTGCAACTCATTTTAGGATGTGACGTCATCAAATTCCTAAATCATAAACCAGAAGAATGACAGACTTTTGCTTGATACCATATGGTAGGCATTCATAAACTATGGTTTTCTTCGAAATTAATTCATGTTGCGTCCAACAGTTTAGAAATTACGATCGTTTTAAGTTTTTTTGAAAATTTTTCTTGAATTCTTGAAAAAGAAGAAACACATTCTAATTCTGAAAATATTGAAGATTTCAGAAAAGTCCAACGGTAGAATTATAGAGAAATAGCTGAAGTTTCTTTGAAGTAATTCACTTCAAAGAAATAGGTCACTCAATTTTACACCAGCCTTTTTAAAGATTTGGAACCTATGCTCATACGCAGCAAGAATACGATGTTTAAATCAAGTCGTTTTTCAGCCGTTTTTGATACGACAGAGCTGGTGAGCTCCTGCCGTTTTATTCATAACGGCAGGTAATTTAAAAATTGCTTTTAAGTTGAATTTAATTGACACTAAGAAGTTTTTAGCAGCATCTACTAAATTTGACACGGCAAGAAAAAACGATGTTTAAACTGGGCCTTAAAGTACTTCTAGAATTGCCAATATTACTAAAATGATTTGTCGATGAAACAGCTTCACGAGTAGAAAACATAACATAAGTTTGGGTAACTTTTCCTACACTGCCTATACCAGGGAGCGCCGAAGGAATTCTTCTTCCTATACCATGGAGCGCCGAACGCTCCCTGGCCTATACAAACATCAATGCCCATTTTCAAATCTTTTTTATATATCAAGACGCTATATCATTTGATACATGGTCAACTACGGCTACAGATAACAAAACATTATTTAAATACACAATAAACAGTACGAAATAGAGGTTACAACTAAATACCTAAGAATTTCTACGTTGGGTTTGATTTTACTTTTTATTTATTTCCGATTTCTGAATTGAGGCGTTTGGAGTATATATCATGAAGAAATTCAGAAAATGTCTGTAGGAACAATGTTCCACTTACCTAGAATCTTTGCGCCAAGTTTGTTCTCCGCTGCATGTTTCAACATTTCCCTCAAAAATGCAGAAATATATCTGAATACATTGATGTGACATTCTGGCATTTGACTCACAACCTGTAAAAATTTGACAAATAAAGAATCAGCCAAGCTTAGCCTGCGTGCAGATTCTGTGAGAAAAATTGAAGAATTTCTCTTACTTTATTTCGCAATATCTTAAACTAATCACATTCACACCATATCTGAATTACATCGGATAAAAACAGCTCTCCAACCATAGCTTTTCAAGGCATTCATATTGGGGGCGATTGAAGAAGTTTCTATAGTGCAAGTAAACGAAATTTAAAAGTGCAAATTGACTTCTCATAATCAACTTCAAGTTTACAAACGTAGCAAAGATGAAGAAAAAAGGCAATGTATCTAAAATATTTTCACTCTTGTGAAATTAAACGACTGCTGAAAATGGTGACATTTTATGACAGCTAAAACCTTGTTCCACCTAGCCAGAAGGATTCTGTGATCTCGCTTTCAGAAAGAAGACAGCAGAAACAAACCTCATGCATTCGATGTATGTCAAAACAGCCACTATTATTCCCCTGTTGTCGTGCTGCAAGAAGTTTTGTTCGACTGTAACGAACGTGTAACAAGCATATTGAAACGAAAGACAAAGAACGGAACCAAGCTTATCCAAATTCGCAATCTAATAAAAGGATGGAACGAAATTTGAATACTGCAAACAATTACTTTTCAACGACAAAAAGCAGCAAGTTCTTTGTTTTCCACGTCGGGTAGAAGAGAACAACAAATCGTAGTTACCTGTTTACATAAGATGTAGTTTTGACAAGCATCCATACATTTACTTTGGAACTTATAAGGAATCACTGGTTCTGGTAGAGCTTCTAGAAATAATAGCAGAGCTTCGCCCACAGAGAAAATACTACCAGCTACATCTGAGTCAAGGAAATATCGCTGAAAAATTTGATTTTATGACTGTAAATGTTTGCTATCAAGGGACAAGGGAAAAAACAATAAATGTAGGGCCAGTTGCTGAACTGAGATATACAGGGGGTGTCCCAAAAAATTTGTGCCCCGTTTGTCTGAAGATTGCGACAAAACGGCAAAAGGTTCTCTTTAAACTTTTGCATGATGGTGCTCTTCAGATGTCCAAGTAAATGTTGATACCATCCCCATTAAAATCCGTTGGAAAATAAGGGAGCTATGACCTTCAGGAGACCAAATTTACCTGATGACTGAAACCAGCGGTCGGCCATTTTCTCTTATTATTTTGCAGCAATAAATAGCTTCATGGATTGAAAATGAAACAGCAGCCTCTAATGTCATAGTTCTCGTGAAAATTTCGATAATCCTCAGAGAGTTCCAGTATTTCTGACCTCACAGAAATTATTTCTTACCTCTCGTGAAGGTACTTACCACTGCAAAATAGTAAGACAAAATGGCCGACCGCTGGTTTCTGTCATCAGGCAAATTTGGTCTTCTGAAGGTCATAGCTCCATCATTTTTCAATGGATTTTTACGGGGATGGCAGCAAACTTTATATTAACATCTTAAGAGCAACATCACATAAAAGTTTGGCGAGAATCATTTGCCCTTTTGTTGCAATATTTAGGCAAATGGGGCATAACTTTTTTGGGACACCCTGTATTCTAACAAGATATGCAACCTTTACCATAGAAAGAGTAAACTTTGTGCACAAATATAGGCCTAAAAGCCAAGCTATAGCTAGTCAGGTGGCTAGGTAATTGACGTGTTTCTAGTGTCGTTAGCGCTCCCGTAGGGTAGTAAAACTGCAAACCAGCATTTTATATTTACTTCATCAAAGATAAAGCTCTTGGGTCGACGCACAGTTAGGAACAAGGATTTGCTAGGGAATGAGCCGCTACTAGACTTCAAATCGTAGGCTTACCATCTGATTTCTTGTATTGGTTCAATATTTTCGATCTGATTTTTTATAACCATCCAATTCAACGAGCAATCCTACGACTTATGCAATGAGTATGTTTGAATCGTACAAAATTATCGTTTTCATTAAAATTCCCCTAAAGCCCTCTTTCTAAGAATCTCGTAAGTTATTCGAGATAAAGCTAGATCCATCGGCTAGGCCCAACTTCTAACCACAACGGCAAACCCGACTTGCAAATAGAAATAATGGAAAAGGATACGCATAGTGCCTCTTCTGCCATCATCTAAGTAATTTCTAATCATCACGATTTCAGAATCCAGCCCTGATTGAATTAAGATGTTTTCCTATCAAGAAGAAAAAAACGTGTTATGTTGAGTTTCGTTTATACAAATCTAAAGACACATTACAAAGGAATCTTAGGAGTTACGCCTTTCTGTTCAAAAGATATTCTGCACTGCCCTCCTCTGTATCAGTATCGTACTCCTGCAAACATTAACAAATGACATTATACCATGGCAACTTGTTTCAGAAAAAAAGCAACCCAACTTTATTCGAGATGTTTGAGGAAATTACAACATTTGAATAAATTTGACGCAAACAATCTGCAAGCACGATCTATCCCCTTTCTAATTACATCCAGGTCGGGCACATTAATGGAATTATTTATCGTTTCATTGACGGCCTCCTAAGTATGGCCTATTTCAGATGCCGGAAAATGACAGGACATTTTACATGGACGAAAATCGATCTTTGCGAGAGCTTATTTTATTATTCTTAATAAATGGATCGTATGAGAATATATTCATCTATCTCCTACCTTAGGACATCATCATAAGTCCTTTTAGGCTTGAAATGTTTTGACGAAATCCGTTTTTTAATCTTTACGGTAAAAAAGGTGTTGATTTTGCTCTTGCAGCAAGCATGGTGCATTCAAATCGTATCAAAATATCTATTAAATGATAAATATTCCCATCGATGTATCCAAACTACATATCATTACACAGAAAAAAGACTGGAATTTCAGACCATATACATCACAAATTTCAAGTGAAAATCCCGCGAAGAATAGCAATGGAAATGTTTTGCATGAGTAATTTTGCGTTATCGCAAATCTCATGCGACATCTAATTTGAGAGAGACTGTAATATATCATGTAGGCCTACCCTCGAACAACAAGCATCTTACTAAGACTGCGTTCACATTCACACGATACCGGAAAAATTTCGAAAAAGGCAGAAACTGTGACGGCAATAGACTCTTTGCAAGCTCCACGAGAACGAGGCTGGATTTTTGAACCAAAGCGAAAGAAATTTTTTTATTGCGTAATCAACCGCTTTTGGGAAAGAAGCAGTCTCGTTTCGAAAGCGTTGAAAAATGTTTCGTTTTCATCATTTTCGAGTGTTCTCTGCATACTCTGCAATATGGTTTGAAATCTGTCAGGTATGCAAGTCCCGGGGGTGAAGCTACCCAAAACCGGGGTACGGGGACTTGTAGACCCCGGTTTTGGGTCATAAATTCCGATCAGTCCCCAGTTTTGGGCCATAAATTTCTCACAATCCCCGGTTTTGGGTTATAAATTCATACCAACACCTTTTTTTCAGGAAGATCCTATCATCCTCAGTTTTGGGTAGGAATTCTACCACTCCTTACTTGTCCAACGCAACCTTAAGTTTAAGCTCATCACCATAAGAGGTCTGATTAGTCACTGATGCTTATTGCTTGACAACTCCAGCCATTTAATTTTT
>REGL01000962.1:84474-104671 GCA_004194395.1 Aurelia aurita complex sp. Pacific
TACCGGGTGTCCCAAAAAAAACGCAACGGATTTTATCGGGACTAGCGACAAGAATTTAGGTTCAATCAACCCATAATAATTCTTTATATAATCCTCAATAGCTAACTTGAAGATAGATACCTTGTTTGTTGATATTGGTGCATGGAAAGTGGGAATATCAATCTTCAAAGTTGAAATTTGCCTGAACCTCCAAACCAGAGCTTTTGGGTTTTGGCCTAAACTGCAAACGCACTATTTTGGGGAATCTCCTGAATTACCGTGAAATAAGGGAATGAAGAGGAAAATTTGAATAGAAATTCAATCCAATTCATCAATTTTGTCCTGAAAAGAAATTTTTTTATACTTCAAAAGTTTCGAAAAGTTAGTATTACATCTGTCTCGTAAAAGAAAGTAATCCGCGAAATAGTTTGCTTGGGTGTGAAAAATGAGTTAGTTCTTACAATCTTCATGACTTTAATGAAATGTATTTTGTATAATCTTTCTTCGAATTATTACGAAACAAGAAATCAAATATACCCAAGGGAAAATTATCCATGGATAAGATCCTTAGAATTGCTCATTCGTACTTGGATCTTTTGCAGGTGCACTATAATTGAAGAAATATATTCCTTTGTGAATTTTCCCTTCGACTGTTATGTTTGTCAATTTTTAGCTTTCAAATTTCAATTGAAATGTGTGCCTAAACATATGTGTGCCTTAGCATGCTCACACTACTACACTATGCATATGACCGAGGAGATTCCCCTGACCAGCGCGTTTTTAGTTTAGGCCAAAACCCAAAACCTCTGGTTTGGAGATGGAAGCAAATTTGGACTTCCAAGATTGATATTCCATCTCTCCATGCACCAATATCAACAAACAAGGTATTTATCTTCAAGTTAGCTATCGAGGATCATATCAAAAATTATTTTGGATTGATTGGACCTAAATTCTTGTCGCTAGTCCCAATCAAATCCGCTGCGTTTTTTTTGGGACACCCGGTATATAAATAGAGTATTTTCTGTTGACGTAGATCAGTTACCCAAATGTGGTTCGGCACGTGTCAAGGCCTATTGTCCTTGCATGCTTATTTTTATCGAAGGCTTCTACATATGCTTCGATTTCGTTTACCGTTAAAATCACAGAATTAGTAAACGTGAAACCGTATTTGCCGCACCGTTTGCATAGCTCCACAGCACACTCTTCTGAAAATGATAATGTGCACTGCCGAGAAACCGATTTTTGCGTGTAGTTGCTCTTCGCGTTCAAGGGGACACGTAACAACACGAAATGTAATGAAACAATGGCGCCATAAGTCTAGTTAAAGACAACACGTGGCACACGATCAAAACAGTAATTTGAAAAAACGCAGAATAATGAAAGAACCAGAACACAAGATCAATTGTATTATTGTACTCAGGTAATTTCATACATATTATCGAACTTCCATTATCATTTCTCACAGATGCGGTTGCAGTAGGGCAGTGAAAACTTTAAGAACCAGCAGAGGAACAGTAAGTTTGTTCAATATGATGCTTTTAGAAATTGAATAAGAGCAAGATATCTGAAATTACCTTTGTAAATTTGGCATTGGCAAAAAGAATATGGTATCTTAAAGATTAAAGATTAGTATCCTGGGTACCAGAGCCTAACATTTTATTTTCTAAATTTTTAAGCTCTGGTACCCAGGGTAAAAGATCGTTAGCAAAGCAAAGTTTTGCGCAATTTTCAAACGTTGAAATTTTCTTCTGATTCATCCAGTGGTTCTTTTACTACCCCGGAGGTGTTAAAGGGGCTGGGTCACATAACCATAAACAAACCTAGAAACTTTATTGTTTTCAGCACATATATTTGTGGATGGCCTGAATCCAGCATAAGGCTCAAATCTTTAAAAAGGTCGGTGTAAAATTCTATTACGGTTTCACTCGAATTATTAATGGCTTGGAAGGAACTTAGCGTTTTTTACTGTAAATCTGCTGTGGCAATTTGTTGATATCTTGATTAGTTTCAAAATGGCGGCATTTATTAAATTTGAGGCTATGACGTTATCAAATTTGTAGATCCTAAACCATAAAAGATACTGATTTCTGCGATTACAATATTTTAGGCCTTCATAAACTATGGCTTTCTTGGAAGTTGTATGATTTTTCCTCTTTTGGTTTAAGATTTACGATGATATAAATGTTTTCAAAATTTTCCATCAATTCTTCCAAAAATCATCAAATTGCCGTCATTTTGAAAACAAATCAAGATATCAACAAATTTCCACGGCAAATTTACAGCAAAGTACTATAAGTTCCTTTCAAGCCATTCAATTCAAAGAAAAATGGAATAGAATTTTACACCCGCCTTTTTAAAGGTTTTGAAGATTTGAGCCCTATGCTCCTGAATCCACATTATAATTATTTTAGCCATCCACTGATATCGTTGTAATCTTACAACACAAGAAGGTTTCGTTTCTTTCTCTGTAAAACTCAAGGTTCCATTTTGAAAACAACACGCTTCATTTTATAAAAAAATGCAGAAAATCTACGTGATATAGCCTACCAAAGAAAACTGCAGAATCACTGCTTGTAGAGAGGTATGTTTACGATTACTTGACCCAGTCCCTTTAAGTATGCAAGCTTACCAACGTTGATGATGTCACCGAAAAATACGCATGCATGTGTGCTTCATCAAATGCTTCGTTCAGATCCCAATTTATCTATTCTCTACGCACTTGTCGCTATGTCACAAATTATTTAAAGTCAAACAACTAACTCAAAGATCGACTGTCAGGTAAAAAGCAATTAATTCTAAGCTTAAGAGGCGGTACCAGACACAAGCCTTTTATATAAAAACGTTAATATGTATGATCTGATCTCAGATAATTGGTTTTTTAATAATGAATTAAATGAAAGCCATTGTACCTGGCAAGAAAACAAAGTGCTTTAAAGTTTTGGTGCAGGAGTTTGGCGTTTTAGAAAGTCTGCAATCATGATTATTGAACAATTTTTACAAAACATAAGCCATGTTCTATCTGAAAGGGTATATTTCTCCATACTCAGTAGTCTGATTCTAGGGTATTTTGTTTCGTGTTGGCCTCTGTGAGACGCATTGCTTTTCTTCTTGAGTTTCAAGGAACTCATGCCTTGCAATTTATTCCTAAATTTTCATAATCTGAAGCATATTCACTGTGATGCATATCATCCATAATAAAGCAACAAGAGTTTTGCTCGTGACATTCTTTCGAGTTATCGCAACCCTGACCTGACATATGATAGACAGATTCTAGTGCAGTATATTTTAGTTTTAGTTGTATTTAATATTTACGCGTTGACGTGTTTCATGTAATGGTCATGGCGTAGCTATATTCTTTTGCTCCCCATGATATCGTCCTTGGAGTATTCTAAAGTAAGGAAGTGTAATTCATAACATGTAATTGTATATATTTTTCTATTTTTATTTTCAATTAACTTAATGGAATTTATTTACATCTGATAAAGTATGAGCACATATAAATGACACTTACCCCTATTTGAAAGATTCCTCGAACTGGTTTATGATCACTAAGTTTCAACAACGGCTGACTTCCATATAACAATGGCTCGATTCCCTTGCCTCTCCATAGTATCCTATCACACCAAGCAGGCGCTCGGCCTTTTTCGCTGAAATCCAATTAAACAGAACTGTCAGCTGTAAAGTCAAGGGTATAGAAAGCACCCGCAAAAATAATTATTGACCTTACAAGGGGATGCATTTCTTGTTCAACTGTCGGGGGGTAACATGGGATGTTGATGGTAGGAGGACCTGATATTTTTAGGGGGTATCTCTCCTGAAAAATTTGAGATTGTTGGCGTCTGTGGGAATTTGTCGAATCATGATACTAATCAAAAGAATAAAAAATTACGGAGAACTGTTCTCGATTTGCAGGCATTTGCACTTAAGCAAAAGTAAGCCCTCCCAAAATAATTGCTAATATGTTAAAGGTATTGACAGTAAAGAAATGTTATTTCCTTCATATGACTAGCATGCTAACAAGGACCTTTGGTGGCAGAAAGCTTCCTTTTATTATGCAGCACAACTGAGCTCGAATTGATTGATAAAGGTATTTTCCAAGGATAGCAAATTTCAATATGTCACACAGAACGGGCTGTCCCAACGAGGTACCCCAGTTTGAAAAATCATCAACATTTGATCGCAAGGCCGATTTGCAAATTTCTCTTTATGGCAAGAAGATCAAGGACCAAATTATTTTTCCACGTACAGCTGACCTTGGTTTCAAAATTAGCAAGTTTAGCTCTCTTCTGGGCTGCATGGTTTTGAGTCATACTGCAAAAAAGGACTGATCGTTACCAGGTCAATGTCCATGCGCAGCAGCTTATAGCTTGGTCATAGAATGACAGAAAGTAAAGCAAACATTGGAGGCTTCAAGGATAATAAAATGTCTGAAAGCGTAGGCTTTTAGGCAAGATTGACTATGTGGCTTGAAAAGTATAGCTCAATTTAAGGTTTCAAACGTGAAATTGTTCAACCTTTAAGTATTGAAAACAAACAAACATGTGCTTATATTCAAATAGTTTTAGGTCATTTACAAACAAATTGAACACAACATCTTATCAAAGGTGTGATGCCGAGTTTTGGTGATTTTTTGAACTGGAGTATTTTTTTGGAATACCCGGTATAATCTCAATTGTCTTTCATGTATCGAAGATTGCTAATTCTAGAAATGATCATTTTATCAATCTAATCGAGTTCAGATGCTGAAATAGCTAAAGACGTTTCCTTTTAACTTTGTACTTGTATTCATACCAGTCATATTGAAAACATAGCCTAACTATCAATGCTATTGAATTGAAAATATAAGCAATCATCTTAGATAGGATTTAGTGAGACGTTAAGCATAGGGCATGAAACGTTCTCCGGTTCAGTCAAACATATTAAAAGGAAAATGGGATCAAACTGAATGCTTTATTCTATTAGGTTCTTTCATATCCTTTTTACTGACAAGGTACACAAACAGGGTAGTGTTCAATTAACAGCAAAATGAATAGCAAAGTGAATAGCAAAGACAGCTAATAACAGCAGGTAGAAGTAAATAAAAGCACAAATAACTTGGACCGTTGAATGCAATGTGATGTTTTTATATCAAATGAAATGCCAGTAATGCATTTCGTAGGTGATCTTACATCTGAGGTGAAGTTCCAACTTAAAGAGCTAAACTTTGAACAACCTTAGATCCGAGGGGTTTATCATTCTTCCGAAAAGACGTACGAGATTTTCTAAAAAAAATAGGATTTTTAGAGATTCTTTACGGATTTTTCTTGAAAACAAAAGGATTTTTGCCAAAGGTGCACGAGATTTTTGCAGAGTGATACGCGCCTCGCTTAGATCCTGAATTTTGAAGGAACATTTGGAGAACATATGAAAGAACATATGAAAGAAACTTTGAAGGAACATATGAAAGAAACTTTGGAGCATTATAACATCAAATGAAATCGAATTTAACACTACCTCGTATCCCAGTCATCCGTTCCTGGGTCGAATTTGTAGGTTGGTGTGAAAGTGATTTTTCCCTCCGAATATCCTTGAAATACTTTTCCAGCTGATCTTTGTTTCCGTAACTAGACGTAGAACAAAAAGGTGAAGTTTATGAGGCTGGTAAACAGTGCTTGTTCACTTTAAACGTATCCTAGAATTTGTCAACGAGCAAATTGCTCAAAGAAATGATTCTAAAGAGTGAGCCAGAACAAAGTATAGACTGATTATATGCTCATACGTTATCGCTATTGATAGACTGATGGACGCTATAACTACTGGAGCGACTGGAGGGACAACAACAACATTAATGCACTTCAATTAGATGAGTATGAGTTGAAGGTCCTTGTGTAGTGAGGCTAAACAAAGTATAGACTTTTGAAAGCGTGTATCTCTCAACTCATTTATCAGATTCCAACAAACTGTGCAGCTAACGTATCAACTTAGATAACAAAATTCAGTTGTTCAAAGTCAGTTGTATGGTTATTAAATTACAAGCAAATTTTTTGTAGAAATACTTCATTTCATAATCCCCCAAGCAAGGTCTAAAAGCTTGGATCAAATTTGGCAGGATTTTAGCCTTACTGCCGTCATAGTCAGGCTATCGGTCTATATTATCATTTAAATATTCAACAGGTCTGCTGCATAATTGCATCCACTAGGAAGTGTAATTCAGGCTTTTTCTGTTTATTTTTATTGTCATGAGGTTAGATTGCTAGCAAATATGATGAAAGACCTTAGGTCTGTTTTGAAGGATTCTAACACAAAGCATTTTTAGTGCCAGCCATAGTGGAGACCAGATGACCCAGTGTCCTTCCCCGCTGTGGCTGTGGCTGGTACATAGAACTGTATCTATTTTGTAGTTTAATTTTTTTTTTAAATCAATAAAAAAGCATTTTTATAAAATCATTTGCAATTTGAGAACAATACGATCGATTTTAAAAAACTACCTTTTCTAATCGACATTGATATGTCAGGTACACAGATATTATCAGTTATAGAAATATGATAACTGGTTTAAAGGGGCTCCGTCGTCAAAATGTAAACAAAACGATGATTTTTGCAGTTTTTGAAAGGTGATATCACACGGGATTTTCATGATTTTTTCAAAATGAAAAATGCTGCTTGAACATAGTCATTGTACTTCACTGAGGAACAAACCAAACATTCATATCTTCTATGATTGCTCTGATATAAGTCGCTATTTAACAGTCACTTTTTGGTGGCTTGGGTGAAGCCACCAAACAAACTGCAGAAGACAATGGATGAACAATGGATAATCAGCGAAACGTGCGAGTTTAGGGATTTGTTTACTGTTTGACGACGGAGCCCCTTTAAGAGCTATTGGCTTTCAAACGTCTAAACATTTAAACTCGGCCGTAATGGTATTCCTAAGGGCTAAAGGATACATGAAAAGGGAGTTGATTAGATCTTATGCTATACCATATACCATATACCATATAACTAAAGAATAATCATATTTCTAATCAATGTGGTTTATTATTGTGATTTTAATTGCACGAGACGAGAATTTTAAAATCAAAACATATTCGTAAATTTGCTAACAGTGACACTTCATGTTGGGTCGAACATATTGTCATCTTGATTTGAAAGGTTTTGCTCAATTCTGTGCTCTTGGGAATGAGCAGATACAGTAAAAACCCGCATATAAGAACCTTACATTTTGAAATCACCCTGTTTAGGTTCTTTCGCATATGATATTATTCTTGAAAACAGGATGCAAGGTTCTTAAATAATAGGTTCTTATAGAATTAATTACAGATCTTCGGGAATTTAGGCCAAATATAAGAAACAAAGGTTTTCACGTACTCACTATCGTGACACAATTTTATAAAGAACAACCTTATCTACCTAGCCTTATCTGTATCAAATCCATTCATACAAGGAATTTTTTTATATACTTTGTATCTGCTTAAAGGGAATCGACATAGTTAAAAGCTGGCCCGGGCCAAGTTAAAAATATAATCTATTGTATTCAACAACCTTGACGCCTGCTGTTTCATTGTGTGGCGAAGGAAACAATGGGTTTGTGGGCGTCTTTTTAGCCTATTTATAGCAGCTTGTCGATATAGCTATGTCTATTCCCTTTAAGTATTTGGCTAAATTTCTGAAAACATTTTATCACATATTACCAACCAGTAGTTTACACTTAACTTTTTTCAAGACAAGAACCTGCCTTGAATTTCAGGATGAATAGGTTCTTCTGTAAATGGGGTGAAATTAGAACATGTTAGGCCTTAGGTTCTTATCAGTGGGTGGTTCTTATATGCGGGTTTGTACTGTAGATATGGCCGGTCTCTATGTAATTTGTCAAGAAAACTGTCTCAAATTAGATGTCACCTACAAATGCCCAAGAATAACAACTATATAAGTAATTTGCAAAGGAATTTTGCATTATAGCAAAGCTCAGGTGAGAAATAATTTGATACGGACTTTACATACCTGATCAAATTTGTACAATTCATCTAATTTGTTATTTTCAATCAATACTTTGATTTGATCCACTTCCAAATCATCGAATCGATAATTCAAGTCGCCAAGCCAGATGACGATGCTACAAAAAAGGAAAGAGATATTAATATCTGAAGCTTGTCTCAAATTCGATGTTACGTGAGATTTGTGATAACACAAAATTACTGTGATGCAACGGTCTTTCAATTCTTGTCATTCTCCAGCATAGGTTCCAAATCTTTAACTCGGCGTAAATTGGTGGGTGTAAAATTATATGACCCATTTCTTCCGATTGAATGGCTTGAAAGAAACTTTAGATACTTCTCTATAATTCTACCGTTGGACTTTACAAAAAATTGGAGATGAGTGACAGACTTTTGCTTGAGGCCATATTGTAGGCATTCATAAACTATGGTTTTGTTCGAAATTATTTCATGTTGCGTCAAACAGTTTAGTAATTACGATAGTTTTAAGTTTTTTTTTTGAAATTCTTCAAGAAGAAGAAAATCACGCTAATTCTGACAATATTAAATATTTCAGGAAAGTCCAACGGTAGAATTATAGATAAATAGCTAAACTTTCTTTGACATCATTCAGTTCAAAGAAATAGGTCACTGAATTTTACACCAGCCTTTTCAAAGATTTGGCACCTATGTTGTCATTCTCGAGCAGTTTTACCTGACATCTAATTTGAAACAGACTTCAGCAGTTGTTTTCTCAGTGCGTTCGATGATATGCATTCCTGAAAGGCACTCACTACCTTACTGAATGATACTTAATTGCTTAAGCTCACTCGGTATAAATGAATGTTGTTTTTTTATAAAGATGAAAAAGATTCTTTTCTACTGATGAAGATAAAACTTACTCGTGATGATTTATCGTCATTGGTGGCTCGAATTTTGAAAACTGTAATTTGTTGCTGATGTCTTTAAAATCCTATGGAGATAAAGTTCAAGTCTTAGAAGAAAGATTCACTGTTCACAAATTTAAGAACTTTGCATTGAACAGTTTCCAAAGGGTAAGGAAGGCCCGTTTTATAAGTCGTGCCGCGCCGTGCCGAGCCATAGAAATTTGAGTTCGACCGAGGTTCGACTTGGAGCGCCTCTGTTTTATAAGGAAAAGCTTTTGCCGTGCCGTGCCGTGCCGTGCCGTGCCGTGCCGTGCCGTGCCGTGCCGTGCCGTGCCGTGCCGTGCCGTGCCGTGCCGTGCCGTGCCGTGCCGCGCCGCGCCGAACCACAGTAACGCATGTGCATGTTGGGTATGGTTGGGTTGCACATCCACAACAAACAATGGCTTTTGTCGTTGTGCGCATCTGTGAAAATGATGCGGCACGGCGCGACTGAAATTAGGTCTTATAAGTCGCACTGGGTCGACCCAATCGAGATGCCTTTGGCCTATGGTTCGACTCAGTCAAACCAAGTGTCAAGTTGGTTTTATAAAAGTTGCGCCGCGCCGAGCCAGACAAAATTTTTCGAAAATCACTCTATTCGGCACGGCGCGGCACGACTTATAAAACGGGCCTAATAGTAAATAACCTTGTGGAGAAGCGAAAAGATTAAGAGTCCACAAGCCTGACATTCGGACTCAATATTAGGCTTGTGGAATCTTAATCTTTTAGTTTCTCCACAAGGTTATTTGCTATCATTTACATTCCTGCATAAAGTATCCGTTACTTAATTTTTATATATTTTTTTCGTTTATCGTTCTTTTTATTTGTTAGTTTAGGAGTGTCGGGTTTCTTTAGTCTCGTGCCCAGGGTCCTTTTGTTATTTGCCGTCCCAATACGGCGGGGCGGTCCTGGGGATGAGGTGGGAGTTTCTTGTTATGCTTTCGATTGCTTTATCTTGTCGCCCTTTTCGGGGTGGGTTTTCTCATTTTATCTGTCTTAATTTTTCCGTTTTATCGTTTAAATTTCCCGTGAGACGGCGGCACATTTGGCTCCTGTATCAAGTCCATCCTTCTTTCTCTCGGCTTCTGCTTCTCTGTTCTGCGGTTTCCGGTCCACCCCCTTTTTTACTTTTCAGTTAAGAACAAATGTGTATTAGGTAGGTCCCTTTGTTAGGTTGTTTCTATTGTAATCTAGATTTTTACGTAGGTCCCCAACTGAAGAAGATGAAGATCGAAACGTTTACAAAGTTGTAGTTTATTTCTGGATCATCTGCAACATTTTTATAACTTATCTGGCTCAAATCAGTCACTCCGTTCAGATTTTACCGTCGAGAAACCTTAAAAAGCGTGCTGAAATCACAAACAAATTTTTCCCATTTTCTGCCTCACAGCAATGACTTGAACACGCTTTAGCACGTCTTATCCTCTTGGGAGGATGCAAAAATCTTCCCCCTGGTACGAGAAACTTATGCAAGGGGATTCCACTCTCCCAAGAGGACAAAAATATGCTAATACATTAAGAACCAAACCTAGGAAATTTGCTCCCCGTTTTCACTCGTTTTAGCAGGCTTTTGAAAGGTGCTTCCTGCAATTTTTTTATCATTACCATATCTTTCTTTAAAGTAGGCTTAAAATACACGAGATAGCAAAATTACTGCTAATTTAGGCATACTATTTAGCAAACATATAAAAATGAAATAAATGGAAAAAAAGTCCTATTTACACAACCGTTAAACTGTTGATGCAACCAAATTTTCGAACCCCATTTTTTGGCTTTAAAAGAAACTTCAATCATTGCTGAGCAATATGATATAAAGCAAGTCAACGGGAACAAATTACATTACATAATTACATAAAAATCTCCCATATCAACGGGAAGGAATGACAGATTGAAGGCGGGTAAATTGCTGAATCTAATTGAACATATTGGCAATGAAGCAAGACAGTTTTCAATATCATTGCTTTGATATTCAAGGGGAAGTATTTTTTCAAACGGGCGGGAATTGTTGTATTGACTCACCCAGTAGTTCACTACAGTAAAAACCCGCATATAAGAACCTTACATTTTGAAATCACCCTGCTTAGGTTCTTTCGCATGTGATACTATGCGCATACTAACCGGATTTGTTGTTGTACAGGGAAAAACCCGCATATAAGAACCTTACATTTTGAAATCACCCTGCTTAGGTTCTTTCGCATCTGATACTATGCGCATATACTAACCGGATTTGTTGTTGTACAGGGAAATATAAAACCCGAGGTCTTAAAAGTACAGACCGAGCTTGCGAGGTCTGTGCGTTAAGACCGAGGGCTTTATATTTTCCTGTGCAACAACAAACCCGGTTAGTATGAGTTTTATTACCTGATCGCTAATTTTTAGGACATGTTTTTCCTCACCGTTTCCTTTTGTCGGCTAACAGTTAGATAACAAAGTTGGCTTTATGGGTAACTGCTCACCGAGATCTTTGGTCCGCATTTTAGGCTATTCGTTTATTTTTCGAAGAAGAAGTGGAAACGAAAACAATACATGTTAATTTCTTCGTAACAATAATATTTTTAAAACGATGCAATGGTTTCATCAAACTAAAAATAGTTCTTTTATTTTTAATCTGAAGATGTCATTCTGAGTCAGTGTCGTATATCACGCGGCGCCTCTTCTTCTTGTGCAAGATTGGGGATTGAATTTTATTCTGAATGATGTTGAATACACAATTTTGAATATTTGCACCGCTGAAAGTTGAATCCAAATGATTAGGTCCAGACCTGGAGCTGAGGTTGCTGGCTTGGACCAACGAAGTTTGTTGAAGAGCTGAGCAAGCAGGACCGGCTGAGGTTGCATTGGAGTTGTTTGCAAGAATTTTAGACATTTGCTGTTGCTTAGGACGAGATGCTGCATGATAAGACTTCAAACTGTTGATGTTTTTGTGGCCACTCAGCTGAGAAACGTGCAGCGGATGAATGTTGTTGTCGAGCAATTTTGAGATGGAGGTTTTTCTTGCGGAATGATTTGCAACTTTGGAGCGGGATTTATGTGTTTTGCCAAGTGCTGGAGCTGCTTTGCTTAGAAATTCTCCAAGCTTGTTTTTCCCAAGAGGACGCGAGAAGAACCAAATATCATCCTTTGTTTGTGATGGTTTGATAGCAGCAAGAAAGAATGGTGAGTTTGACATTTTTGCATCTGCTGGGCGGTGTTGGCAAAATTTTTCGTATGTGGCTACAGGGCAGTCCCATGAACCTGTCTCGTAGGCCTTAGGATTGAATGCTCTTTGATGGGAAGACGTCTTTTCTCCAGTTCTTGTTTTTGAACCACGTTCTGTGTCCCATTCCAAATATCTTTGCCCGTCTGAATCCCTGCAGAGTACAATATCTCCAAAGCATAATTTCCTGGATTCATCGCGGGCCCGATAACCAAATTGTGTAGTAATGCACCACCACATCAAACGTTGAAGCTGCTCGGAGTTTTCCCATCCGAAATATCCTATTTCTTTTAGTTTCTCGACTTCACTGTCTTCCAATGGACGAGTTGCATTCGGCTTGTTTCCTAATCCAAGCTGTGTTAGCTGTTTTCTTCTCGCTGCTAACACTTTTCGGCTTCTTTCAAATTCCATTGAGGTCTTCAAATTTATTTTAGAGCCTCTGTCTGTTAGGACACGCTGTAATGAATTTCGTATGCTTGTTAGCGAATCAGGCTGATAAAGTTCTCCATTTTGCTTTCTTGCATGCATGAAAAATTTACACAACATTTCATCTAACTCTCTTGCCGGAATATCCTCAATTTCTATATCTTTGTACTTTTCGTTTTCGGCGTCTTCCTCTCTTAAAAATGCCTTGACACGTGTGTAGTCACTCTTGTCTTTGTATACTGTTGTCTTGGCTTTCCTTTCATGCAAAAATGTTTCTATTTCTTCGTCAGTTTTGCTTTTATTGGCAACAGTGCTTAGGCCCTCAGCAGTGTCTTTTCCAGCTAAAGTAGATGAAGAATCCAAGAAATCTATTCCCAAGTCAAAAGTGATGAAACCATCATCAGACATGTCAAACGAGTCTTCTGGGCACCACATTTCGATTATTCAGTATATTTTATTTTTCATTATTGTCACGGAACTTCATCGTAAATCCCGTAAATTGATTGCTATGACGACAAAAACGCGTCCTTGTATCGTATTATACAAGGCTACGGGAAACCCGCGGGGAATTTGCGACTAGTCAATCAGAGTGGCGGGATTCCTGTATTGCCTCGTTTTTAAACTTCGGTCAGGTAATAATATTCTTGAAAACAGGATGCAAGGTTCTTAAATAGGTTCTTATAGAATTAATCACAGATCTTCGGGAATTTAGGCCAAATATAAGAAAAAAAGGTTTTCACGTACTCACTATCGTGACACAATTTTATAAAGAACAACCTTATCTACCTAGCCTTATCTGTATCAAATCCATTCATACAAGGAATGTTTTACATATGCTTTGTATCTACTTAAGAATTTGGCTAAATTCCTTAAACTTTTTATCACATATTACCAACCAGTGGTTTACATTTAACTTTTTTAAGATAAGAACCTTCCTTGAATTTCGGGATGAATAGGTTCTTCTGTAATAATGGGCTGAAATTAGAACATGTTAGGCCTTAGGTTCTTATCAGTGGATGGTTCTTATATGCGGGTTTTTACTGTATTACTATTGTTCAAGCTTCATTAATTAAAACTTATGATCGATACTCATTTGCAACAGCAGCTTTGAACAATGATTTCGATGAAATATTCAGAAAATTAAGAAAAAGTTAACCATACCTGATTCCGTCTTTCATATTCTGCTAAATGAGCTGCCAGATGCGAATTAACGAAAGCAACCGTCGAATTGTGCAGTTGAAACCGTACTGACACAGCTCCTTTGTTACCCTGTTAAGAGAATGACATTCCTCATCTCAGTATATGCTGAAAATACCAAAATCTGGGTGACATAAGACGTCAAGAGAAATTCCCGCAAATGAACAATTGAAGAGCTTTGCATGAATAATTGTGTAGTGCTTTCTACTGTTTATCACAATTTCAACCGTTTGGTTCAAAGATATTCCACAAAAATTCTCTTCTTGTCTTGCCTTCCACTTTCTTAAAGGGGCTCCGTCGCCAAAATGTAAACAAAACGATGATTTTTGCAGTTTTTTGAAAGGTGATATCACACAGAATTTTTGTATATTTTTTTCAAAATGAAAGTTGCCGTTTGGAAATGAATCATTGTACTTTACTAAGGAACAAACCAAACATTCATATCTTCTACAATTGCTCGGATATGAGTGGATTTTCAAAACATAGGGCTCAAATCTTTAAAAAGTTCGGTGTAAAATTCTATTTCCGTTTTCTTTGAAATAAATAGAATGGAAGGAACTTAGGGTTTTTGCTGTAAATCTGCCGTGGCAATTTATTGATATCTTGATTAGTTTCAATATGGCGGCATTTATTAAATTTGAGGCCATGACGTCTTCAAATGTCTAAATCCTAAACCAGAAAAGCTACAGATTTCTGCTTGCCACCATATTGTAGACCTCCATAAACTATGGTTTTCTTGAAGGTTATGTAATATTTCCTCTATTAGTTTAGGATTTACAATGATTCAAATTTTTTCAAACTTTTCCATAAATATTTTCTAAAATTATCAAATTGCCGCCATTTTGAAAGACATGAAGATATCATAAAATTTCCCCGGCAAATTTACAGCAAAGTACCATAAGTTCCTTTCAAGCAATCCAATTCAAAGAAAAATATAATAGAATTTTACACCGACCTTTTCAAACACTTGAAAGATTTGAGCCTTATGCTGATTTTCAACGGTCACTTTTTAGTAGCTTGGGTGAAGCCACCAAACAAAATGCAGAAAACAATGGATGAACAATGGATAATTGGTGACACGTGCGAGTTTACGGATTTGTTTATTGTTTGGCGACGGAGCCCTTTAAGGTACCAAGGTACCTTAGCGCCCTGTAATCCCATACAGAGTTAACACGGGCTGAGTTTCAACTCGGTGGACATGATGGTATAAGCCATCACACTGTTTACATGACAGAGGCTGAGTTGAACTCAAAACACGGGCTGAATTGAACTCGGCAACTCAGCAACTCAGCCAGTGCGGAAATTTCAGCACTAGCTGCGATTATTGAACATTTCCATCTAAACAGAAAAGAATTCAGTTTGGGGCGTGCTGAAATCTGGTCGTTGCACTACCGGGTGTCCCAAAATGATGTAGATCGTTTGATTGCTTATATGTCCATAACCGATGAATCGATTTTCGAAACTTTATTGTATCCGATTGCCAAAAAGCTAAGCTGTATTAGAGGATGTTGGTTGTGGTTTAGGCTGACTTCTTTATGTCAAGAAGAAGATCAATAAACCTGCTCAAATACAAGCCTTAGATGGCATGAAAAAGAAACGGCGTTCTTTCCAATTCAACATTTTAGATGTAATGCAAAAGGCTGAGCTTACATGTCGTTCAGAGAATACATGTCGCTCAGAGAATACAAACTCAGTTAATAATGAGTTCAGAAAATACGAATAGGAGTTCAGCCTTTTGTATCACATCTAAAATGTTGACTGAAAAATAGACCGTTTCTTCCTCATGCCACCTTGCCACCCCAAGGCTTGAATTTGAGCAGGTTTATCGATCTTCTTTTCGACATGAAAACGCCGTGGTAAAACCGCAATCGACATTTCTAAATACAATTTAGTCTTTAGGCAATCAAATAAAACAAAGTTTTTGAAAATCGGTTCATTGGTTATGGAAATGTAAGCAATCAAACAATAATACATCATTTTGGCACACCCGGTATGGGGTATTGACAGCCGCTGGTCCTATTGCTAGCCACCGCGTTCATAACAAGTGATTCAATTTCAGTCCACGTTGAGATTTCATGTAAACGCAAAGCAAAATAAGTAGACTTTTCCCAACTCAATTTTCTGAANTTTACGGATTTGTTTATTGTTTGGCGACGGAGCCCTTTAAGGTACCAAGGTACCTTAGCGCCCTGTAATCCCATACAGAGTTAACACGGGCTGAGTTTCAACTCGGTGGACATGATGGTATAAGCCATCACACTGTTTACATGACAGAGGCTGAGTTGAACTCAAAACACGGGCTGAATTGAACTCGGCAACTCAGCAACTCAGCCAGTGCGGAAATTTCAGCACTAGCTGCGATTATTGAACATTTCCATCTAAACAGAAAAGAATTCAGTTTGGGGCGTGCTGAAATCTGGTCGTTGCACTACCGGGTGTCCCAAAATGATGTAGATCGTTTGATTGCTTATATGTCCATAACCGATGAATCGATTTTCGAAACTTTATTGTATCCGATTGCCAAAAAGCTAAGCTGTATTAGAGGATGTTGGTTGTGGTTTAGGCTGACTTCTTTATGTCAAGAAGAAGATCAATAAACCTGCTCAAATACAAGCCTTAGATGGCATGAAAAAGAAACGGCGTTCTTTCCAATTCAACATTTTAGATGTAATGCAAAAGGCTGAGCTTACATGTCGTTCAGAGAATACATGTCGCTCAGAGAATACAAACTCAGTTAATAATGAGTTCAGAAAATACGAATAGGAGTTCAGCCTTTTGTATCACATCTAAAATGTTGACTGAAAAATAGACCGTTTCTTCCTCATGCCACCTTGCCACCCCAAGGCTTGAATTTGAGCAGGTTTATCGATCTTCTTTTCGACATGAAAACGCCGTGGTAAAACCGCAATCGACATTTCTAAATACAATTTAGTCTTTAGGCAATCAAATAAAACAAAGTTTTTGAAAATCGGTTCATTGGTTATGGAAATGTAAGCAATCAAACAATAATACATCATTTTGGCACACCCGGTATGGGGTATTGACAGCCGCTGGTCCTATTGCTAGCCACCGCGTTCATAACAAGTGATTCAATTTCAGTCCACGTTGAGATTTCATGTAAACGCAAAGCAAAATAAGTAGACTTTTCCCAACTCAATTTTCTGAAGTCAATTTGACCGATCCCTTTCAAAACCCAGCCTGTGTCGAGACTTACATAAAATCAAATGAAGTACGAGGAAATCAACTTGCCATTTTACCCATAATTCCAGTGCCACATGTCTCTGATGATACATCAATTATATGTGCCATATGTTTCGTTTGTACAAATACTACCAACATCATTCCCACAAGCCGAATCGTTTTTATCTGAAATAGAAGGCATCAATACTGAGTGTCGATCTTGAAATATTTCCTAAAATTCCCAAGGGACTAAACCCTCCTCAAGAAAATTTTGTTACATTTCCAAGAATCAAGTCCCGCTTGTTAAATTCTTTCGAATGATATCTAGTTGGCATCAGGTTTGAAAATAATCGTGGTTATATGGCTAAAAATAATTTAATTTTCATAGTTTTTGGTTGTCTTTTAGACGGGAGGCCAATGCAGCACAAATTCCATGCCATACCGTAGTAGTCAGTTGGTACCGTCACCGTGTAAACGGGGTCCAAAATTAACATAAAGTTGATTTATGAACGATTAGAGCAAGCAAAATGAAACTGGCTACATAAGTCCTGAACTTATCTGACAATAATTGGATTTAAACAACGATCTTCGCTGTGATGATCGAATCATTTGGATTTATTCATCAAAGTTATCGTTCAAATTCATCTCTTGACAAGATTATAAACAGATGTCTAGGATTCGGTTATTGATGAGAAATAGGCAGCTGGATTCGAAAAAATTCACGAAAGACTCTTCAAAACAATTGAAATATGTCAATATTGATAAGATTCTTTGGCCAATCCTTTCAAGCACACATGGCATGACTGTCCGGCAAAGATCCTTTTTCTCATATTGATAAGATTCTTTGGCCAATCCTTTCAAGCACACATGGCATGACTGTCCGGCAAAGATCCTTTTTCTCATATTGATAAGATTCTTTGGCCAATCCTTTCAAGCACACATGGCATGACTGTCCGGCAAAGATCCTTTTTCTCATATTGATAAGATTCTTTGGCCAATCCTTTCAAGCACACATGGCATGACTGTCCGGCAAAGATCCTTTTTCTCATATTGATAAGATTCTTTGGCCAATCCTTTCAAGCACACATGGCATGACTGTCCGGCAAAGATCCTTTTTCTCATATTGATAAGATTCTTTGGCCAATCCTTTCAAGCACACATGGCATGACTGTCCGGCAAAGATCCTTTTTCTCATATTGATAAGATTCTTTGGCCAATCCTTTCAAGCACACATGGCATGACTGTCCGGCAAAGATCCTTTTTCTCATATTGATAAGATTCTTTGGCCAATCCTTTCAAGCACACATGGCATGACTGTCCGGCAAAGATCCTTTTTCTCATATTGATAAGATTCTTTGGCCAATCCTTTCAAGCACACATGGCATGACTGTCCGGCAAAGATCCTTTTTCTCATATTGATAAGATTCTTTGGCCAATCCTTTCAAGCACACATGGCATGACTGTCCGGCAAAGATCCTTTTTCTCATATTGATAAGATTCTTTGGCCAATCCTTTCAAGCACACATGGCATGACTGTCCGGCAAAGATCCTTTTTCTCATATTGATAAGATTCTTTGGCCAATCCTTTCAAGCACACTTGGCATGACTGTCCGGCAAAGATCCTTTTTCTCATATTGATAAGATTCTTTGGCCAATCCTTTCAAGCACACATGGCATGACTGTCCGGCAAAGATCCTTTTTCTCATATTGATAAGATTCTTTGGCCAATCCTTTCAAGCACACATGGCATGACTGTCCGGCAAAGATCCTTTTTCTCATATTGATAAGATTCTTTGGCCAATCCTTTCAAGCACACATGGCATGACTGTCCGGAAAAGATCCTTTTTCTCACGCATAACCGAGAGAAGACTTTTGAAACCATATCAAGGATTTCATAAGTCTTTTCATAAAAGCTTGTGACGTTATTTTTGGTGTACACGTACACAGTTGTGTTTAGAATGAACCTTTGAGAAACGACCAGCGTAGGACTGGCATGGGTGGAAAATATAGCGGACCACGGCACCAATGGTCCCAGAAATTTTTTCAGGTCTCCAGAAAGAAAGAAAAAAATGCGAGAAGAAAGGGGAATTGATGATTTGATTTGTGTGAAAATCCAAAATTTGCATTTGCTCTTTGCATTTCAAACTAAAGTCTTTAGAAATTGGATTGATGTTTTGTTAATTAAGGCTGTCTCCAGACTACTACAATACTGTTCGTAAGTTGGTAACTAGTCAGTCGCAAAGTCAACGAAATTCGCTAAACATCCTTTACAACTGAGATTGAGGATTACTGACCAATCTTCAAAACGTGTCCCACATATTTCTATCATTACCTGCCAAAAAAGTGGATTCTGGCTTGGAGCACCCTGCTGTGACAGAAAGTTTTTTCAACTACTTTTCAGTGCCAGAAATTAGAATATTGTTTCTATCCCTGGGGACTGGTATTGGGAGTGTAGGGCTCAAATCTTTCAAATCTTTAAAAAGGTGGGTGTAAAATTCTTTTACATTTATCTTTGAATTGAATTGCTGGAAATAAATTTGGTGTACTTTGCCGTAAATCTGCTGTGAAAATTTGTTTGTATCTT
Source organism: Aurelia aurita complex sp. Pacific (assembly GCA_004194395.1). NCBI lineage: Eukaryota > Metazoa > Cnidaria > Scyphozoa > Semaeostomeae > Ulmaridae > Aurelia > Aurelia aurita complex sp. Pacific. Next base: position 103,915 of record REGL01000962.1, read on the forward strand.
AATCGCATTTTCAAACTTTTTTAGTTTTCTTGTTTTCTCGGCATTTTTAGTTTTCTTGAAAGAATTCATGGAAAATTTTGAAAAAATCAAAATAAACGTCAATCCTAAACAAACGGAGGGAAAATGATACAATCTTCAAGATGACCAAAGTTTATGAATTTCTACAATATGGTGCCAAGCAAAAATATGTCGCTTTTCTGGTTTCGGATTTAGACATCTGATAACGTCACACCTTCAAGTATAATAAATGCTGCAATTTGAAAACTAGCTAGAGATCAAAAGATTTCCACGGTAGATTTACGGCAAAGCACACTAAATTTCTTCTAAGCCATTTTATCTAAAGAAATATGAAATTGAATTTTACACCCACCTTTTTAAAGATTTGAGTCCTATGTTGGTACTGGGTATGCCACAAGAATAATTCAAGCGCTTGAAAATTCATAGCACCTAGAGTATTGGATGATTGGCATGGAATGAATTCTGTATGATAGCCAAAAGACTAAAGTATTTTTAATGATTTTCCGTGTTTTATGAGTTCAGAAAAATATAGACAAATTCGACTTTTTAAAAATCCCTTGTTTGGGAAATGCCTGAAAAACGTCCTGAAATACTTGATCAAATTGTAGAGGAACTCCTTACACAGAACAACACACAAGTAAATATCGGATGTCGTCTACAAATTTATTGCAATTGCATCGAAAATCTTCAGTATTGATTTAGAAGCTCATTTCTTATAACTCTTGAGAGAGATTAGATA
>REGL01000963.1:50234-62683 GCA_004194395.1 Aurelia aurita complex sp. Pacific
TTGTAGACCTTCATAAACTATGGTTCTCTTCAAAGTTATATCATTTTTCCTCAATTGGTTTGGGATTTACGATGATTTTAAATTTTCCACAATTTTCCACGAATTTTTTCAAAAATAATTAAATTGCCGCCATTTTGAAAGAAATCAAAATATCAAAACATTTCCATGGCAGATTTACAGCAAGTACCATAAGTTCCGTTCAATTCATTCGATTCAAAGAAAATATGTCATAGAATTTTCCTTTTTTAAAATTCGAAAGATTTGAGCCCGATGCTCCACTAGATATGAATCCTAACAATCACCAATATGGTCGAAAGAAACTCTCTCTCGTTAACGATGTCCTGAGCGATGGGAACTCTGAGTGGGGAGTAGTGATGGGAATCGTTGTTGTCGTTGTTGTTCTCTCAGTTGGGGTTCTGACAGCTTCTGATTGTCCATCATTAGCGCCTATCTTAGTCTGACATCCAATGTGAAACCGGCTCCAGCATTTATCCGTAAGCACCATTTGTATGTAGCATTTGTTATTGTATATAAATATATAGATAGTGATTGCATTTGTTCTTGTATTTTTAATTGCATTTTAGTTGTATGTTCTTCAAGTATAGGCCAGAGGGTAGTCATAATATTTTTCTCCCCTTGGTAACGTCCTTGTGGTTTTGTTTGTTGTTTGTTGTTCGTTGTTCTAATCTTTTCATATTGAATTTGAAAAGGGCATAAGTAAAAGCGTAAGTGAATGTGCAGTTATAGTTTATGCAAATTAGACAAAGGTGTAAATCTACCTTGGTTTTCTAGCTGCACTAACATCAGATTGTCGTCTTGTCACGGGTTTCACAGGAATTGATCCATTTTTCCTTCTCCAGTAAGCTACGAACAATGGACAAATCGTCAAATTGAAATTAAAAAGATAAAATGTCATGAAAATTTGATAAGTCACATAGAACTCGCAAATTGCAACACAGAACTTACAACAAGGAACTCACAAGTGTTATTATCAGCAACCATCTATAAGACATCAAAATTTTACAAGCAAACGAAAAATTCTAAAACTTGAACGGTTACATAATAATCTTAAAAAGTCCGAGTCCAAAGCTTGTCAAACAATACAACTTGGTGCTTGCTATGTTAGTGTCTGTATTTATTTAAGCTTACGGTGTGAAGTGTGTTTGTGTGGGTGTTTTATGTAAGTTTGTATATGTATGTATGGGAGTTACTGTTTAGTTTAGCAACGTTAATTCATATTTAAAATTTCAAATGTCTTCCACAGTGGGAAATTGCTGACAATGAGTCGTTTTCGCTATGGATGGCACGTAATTTGTAAAAACCCTCTACAATTTCTTTTTTAGTCTCTTTTTGAAGGTTAGAAGGGAGGGTGCATGTTTGACATCTGAACTTAATTGGTTCCAAATCCTAGGCCCACGAAATGAAATAGACTTCTGCCCCTTTGACGTTTTGAGAAAGGAACACGCAAGTCAGCTTCGGTATTTCTTAGTCCCATTGTGTTAAGAGCTGAATTTTTTACAAATAACTCAGACAGATATTCGGGCACAAGACTATTTGTTGACTTGTACATTATAGTCGCTGTTACACTTTGAATAATGTCCGAGATAGTTGGCCATTTCAGCCTTTTGATCAGACCAGCTGCTGAAACATCATAGCTGCTATTTGTAACAATTCTGGCAGCTCGATTTTGTAATTTTTGGAGGGTGTCAATTTGAGTTTTACCACAACAGCCCCAAACTGAGCAACAATAGCGGAAGTGGGGCTCAACAATTCCTCTGTACATCTCACTGAGCGTTTCCGCAGTTCATGATAATTACATTAAATGAATTGGGACTGATTTAAAGACCCATGGCTGACCATGATCCTTTGCGTCCCAACGTCAACTTTTGATGATATGACAGTAGTTTTTGGCCTAGGTACCGTTTGTCTCTATTTTCATACAACGCCCCATGGATTATGGGTGGCAACGGGCCTTTCAAGCATGCTTCAAATCTTTAAATCTGGAACTTCAAATCTGCTTATATCCTGCAAAACCCAAAATGCTTGATTTTACAAACTTCTTTTTGTCTGAAAATTATTGTTCGAAACCTTTTAGTCCAAATGTTGTTGTTAAAGGACAAGTCCGGGGTTGGAATAATTGTTCATAAAATGAAAGATTACAATGTTGTGAATGGTGTGTAGTACTTTTTTCCAACCTTCTGTCTTTTCTCTGCGAAATTGCGTATTTCAATATGCGAAATGAGCGAAATACCCACTCCGCCTTCGACCTGAACGATGCTGTTTTCTTTTAGAGCTCTCCAGTAATTTCCGACGTCACAATCAAACCTCCAAACCGAGGCTAGCCACTTGATCGCGTTTTACAAAATGGCGACGACATTGGGCCTACCTTACGAAAAATGCTGTACGAAGTTACAGCATAAAAAGATATCAAAACTTGGAAAAAAGTTACAAGTGATGTTCGGTAGTTGCTTTTTGACATTAATTGTAGAAACCCCGGACTTGTCCTTTAATGTACGTTTTTGATATAGCGTTGCTAAGAAATTAAAAACTCAAATACTGACATCGACCCCCTGCTTTAAAGGTGGTAATTACCCACTTGAGGGTTAAATTCAAATGGTAGAAATACTTACCGTTCATACTGTCCCATGCTGCTGTCTTTGTTGCTGCTGCAGATGCTGCATTAATCTGTAGATAGTGGCTGGAGAAAAAGTACTGAAATTTAAATTGGTATCAATTGACAGAGCCTAGTAAACAATTTGAAAATCATGCTATACCGGTAAAGATTAATAACTGTCGTTCTCTAATATCAGTCACAGCGAGAAAAAACTATATAATTTCGAATTTCTGTATCGGGTGTATTAGAGAAAAAGAGTCACTTCTGACATTTTTTGAGTAGGCACCTATGTACTAAGGATTCAAAAATCAATATTTTCATAGTCTGATTTGCATTGTCAGTCTCGAAAGAATGCTGACTTGTCTCACCCATGGTTGCAAGCGCTTCGCTGATTCTTTCGCATTTGCTCAACGATAATTGACTGACCAGTTTACTGGTGTTTGTTGTCGAGTAGGCTACTTTAGAATTTTATTGCGGAAAAACTGGCCAAGCTTCTGACTTCAAATTAGGTATGCGTGTCCGTGANGCTTTAAAGGTGGTAATTACCCACTTGAGGGTTAAATTCAAATGGTAGAAATACTTACCGTTCATACTGTCCCATGCTGCTGTCTTTGTTGCTGCTGCAGATGCTGCATTAATCTGTAGATAGTGGCTGGAGAAAAAGTACTGAAATTTAAATTGGTATCAATTGACAGAGCCTAGTAAACAATTTGAAAATCATGCTATACCGGTAAAGATTAATAACTGTCGTTCTCTAATATCAGTCACAGCGAGAAAAAACTATATAATTTCGAATTTCTGTATCGGGTGTATTAGAGAAAAAGAGTCACTTCTGACATTTTTTGAGTAGGCACCTATGTACTAAGGATTCAAAAATCAATATTTTCATAGTCTGATTTGCATTGTCAGTCTCGAAAGAATGCTGACTTGTCTCACCCATGGTTGCAAGCGCTTCGCTGATTCTTTCGCATTTGCTCAACGATAATTGACTGACCAGTTTACTGGTGTTTGTTGTCGAGTAGGCTACTTTAGAATTTTATTGCGGAAAAACTGGCCAAGCTTCTGACTTCAAATTAGGTATGCGTGTCCGTGAACATACAATGTGAATGGCGAAAGAGTCTGATTAAAATATTTAGATTAGCGGAGTGGATAGAGAAGTTCTTGTGAAACCAATAACATATTCTGAAATGACCCTTCTCCAAAGCAGTGAAAACAAACAGCTTTGCTTTAAATACCTTTCGACTGCCAAGAATATGAACAATACCATTATTATTACAGAGTTTCGATAGAATGATTGGCTCCAGAGCAATTCATACATTTCTGCAGAGGCGGATTTCTGAAAGGCGGATTTCCGTGATCATTAGAGTGGAAAGCAGAGTTACCTTAACTGTAGAAAAAGTTCCAACGCAGCACTAAAACTCTCCGCAACAGCTACATAAACGGGGGATAACTTTGTTGGGACACCTCATATATCATAATAATTTGAATAACTTAACAGTATGAGAAATTAAATGAAAAATATCACTTTTATTAATGCCTGTACTGCTCTGCTCACAACAAGAAAGAAATGTTTGATGTTCACAATTCATTCTCCTTATTGGTCAAGCTTATAAAGAGATATCGAAATACAAAGACGTGCCCAACACTTGACTGTTTCGCTAAGGAGGGCTACATGAGTTCAGTCGTTTCCTAACATTCTGCTATATTTCAACACTTCGCATTAAGCGTACACGTATTGTTTTATAAGAAACCATCAATAAGAAACTCAACTCTCAGATCGCCAAAAAATTAAGAAATTCCAGTACTTGGAAAATATAAGTTAAGAAACCATGTATTTTGATAAAGGAAATCCTTGACATATCTTTACGTTACTTTCACTTATTTCCTGTATCATATTACTCGCAAGGTTCTTGAGTAATGTATAAACATTGGAAAGGCTTAAAAAACCTTGTTTTGAAATATTCGCGAGGGCATAGGTAGTGAACATGAAGATTGTTATGGAACCTCTAATCTAAGAAACTCGTAAGAAACTCTGAGTACTCAAAATTTGATAATTTTAAGAAACTGGCCCAAATTCTTAGGTTCTTATAAAAAATACGTGTATTTTCAGTGGCAGATTGTTTTTTAACTTTGCTCCAATGTAGAAGGATCCCAATCTCGCACCACTGGAGAGCAATGATGTTTGAAACTGTGGATATATCGTAACAGGTAATTTTCTTCGCACATACTCAGAACCGAGGGTATTTCATTCCCAAAAAAATCTCGTACACCTTTAGGCAAAATGCTTTTGTTTTCACGAAAATCCATCAAAAAATCCATGAAAATGGTTTTGTTCGGACATTTTTCCGAAAGATTGAAATGCCTCTCGTTCAGAACCAAGCATGCAAACGTCTTTATACAGTATTACAAACCTGTGCCTTCTTTGATCATGTTTTGTCCTTTGCTCCATTTCATATTGTTTCCTTTTCTCCTCATTACGAATATCCTGGATAAAATATATTATATTAAAAATACCTGATCAATGGCCGGCGTGCAGACTTTGGTTACTGGGGATGAGAGGGAAGAACCTTTCTTCCCTCTCCTCCCCAGTAGCCAAAGTCTGCACATTTTTTTCCCCTCTCCTCCCCAGTAACCAAAATCTGCACGCAGGCTACTGATCAATGGCAAACCACCAATATCAATACAATTTGGAAGAGGAAAGGCATTCCTCAACATCCAACTAAATACAGAGGTATCTCGATTGGCTCAATTACTACAAAAGCTGCTATGAATATAATACTAACAAGGATATCAGGAATTCTATGAATCACAACCCCTCGACACACAATTTGGTTTTAGGTCTGGAAGAGGCTGTAATGATGGTATTTATGTACAAGAAATATCCTACCAATTACAAACTAAACTTTTACCTGCTTTGTCGACCTTTTTATTATATATCAAGTATTAAGAAAAACTACATTGCAAGAATCTGAGCCAATCATAGTGGTGAAAGACACATGGTCATCTAGTCCCCACTATGAATGACTCTTACAATGAATATAAACAATAATCTAATTTGACTAGCAAAACCACACCACGCCACACCAAAAGACACTACAATATACTAGGGTACAACGAAAAACCACGTAGAGCAGAGCCGCTCCTAGACTGAGGACATTCGTCTACGTTTTGCTCCTTGCCGACCTTATAGCTGCCTATGACCTAGCCTGCGTGCAGACTCAACTATCCTAAAGTGTACAGTCTACATTTTAGGATAGTTGAGTCTGCACGCAGGCTACCTATGACCACATTAATAGAACCTTTTTGTTCCAAAGTATAAGAAACAGAATACCCGATGATGCTCCTACAACGTGCATCGATATCCTTGAAATATATATTCATTGGTAAAATCATATCTGGTCGATGAAGATCCTTTGAATGATTCATTTGAGACTACATGTGGTGTTAGACAAGGCGGGAATGAAAGTCCAAATCAATTCAATTTTTAATTGGATTATGCTATGAGAGTTTATCGACATCGATGCGAGCAAGAAGGTCTCCCTGGCATGGACATCAGATACTCAATCCCTAACAGACAACAACGAATTCAGTCACCGCAAAAATGGTACATGTAATGATTCAGAGGGTGGATATGCTGATGACATTGGAATACATGCATGGGAAAAGGATACATTAGAACAAAAAATCCTTCTTCTATTCAATGTTTTCAAAGAATTTGATCTAAATGTTAACAATTCGAAAACAGAAATGATGATATGGAATTGGAAAGAAAACCTTGATGGCCGATACCCTAACTTAATTCTCAAATTGATGACACTCCCCAGAATAATGAGAAATCCTTCCGCTACTTGGGTGTATGGAGTGATTACAATGATTGGCGAAACAGAATTGAACCATCGAATCAAGAGTGCGCACAATGTGGATTTGCTGAAAACAGAAAAATGTTAAAAATAGACATTTACAACTAAAAATATGAGTATCAATCCTCAAAAGCCTAGTAAGATCACGCCTGACCTATGGCTTGTCATGCATGAATGCAAACCACTGCAGAACTTGCCAAGCTTTCAACGACCTGTAAAAGGTATGTTCGCTCAATGGTCATCAATGATTACAAAAGAGTTAAGCCACCTGATCCATCAGCAGAAAATCTGAGACAGTCGACAGGAGCTATGCCATAAGAGACAGAGATCTGTTTTCTATTACTCAAACTGACTCCATCGAATCATTCTACGCAGAGCAGAGCATCTGCATAAATGGACAGCACATACTACAGCAACCTACTATTTTGCAAATCAGTATGGGTCCTTAAACAATGAATGCAATGGATTGGTTCTTACAAAACAATTGAAAATTTGAGAATTTCAGCCTGTAGGTTCTTAATCGATGAGGTTCTTATACGCGGGTTTTTACTGTATCAGACGCCCAAACAGTGAAATGATAAAGAAACTAACTTTTCACGAAACCAAAAATGTAAAACGTGGTAGAAGAATACAGTCCATCTTAGAAAAGCACAACAGAGATCGAACACTGAGAAGCAGCGATACCTCAGGGATTGTTTTAATAGAAAGTGAACACAAACCTCAACCTATTCTGGCAATGACTATCAAATATTCTAAATTTGAAAATTGTTAAAAACGATTATAATAATAATTCCGTGTTTCAAATGCCTCTGCAACTATAACATCGTTTCGCTGAATGGGAATATTTCAGTCACAGATAATAAATTTGAATGATAAACGCTAATTCTCGAATAAGCAATTGGGGCCTTTTTGCAAAAATGAAATTTCGGATTTCGTAAATCAAATTTGACCTGTACCTCATACGATCAAAAAGATAGAAAAATAAAAAGAACTACTTCAGACTTTCAAGTATCATCGAAACTTTGCTAGATTCCTACTCTCCTATGCAGAGGTTTCCCTGTCATTTGGATTGCAAGGATTAGGACATTGCGCTTTTCAAAAAAGAAACATCTGCGTAGGAGAGTACTAGATTCCAATACCTCAAATATTCTCCACCTTACGAATATTCAAATATGTGAACTTCTCATTGGTCCATTCGATACATATATTCACCAAGACGGTAAATTCCCTTAAAAAAAACACGTCGTAACATGATATTGATTGCTCAAAATCAACTTTATTTACCTGTTGACGAGCTCTTTCTTTTCTTTCATATATTTCTTGATCTTCCTTTCTCTTTCGTTCTTCCGTCCATGCGTCTCTCTTTTTCTAAGGAAAGACGCAGACAACAAACGTAGGCAACAACAGTACAGTCAATCATCGAATAAGCTCTCAGGGGCTTATCTGTTAGACCTCTCCTGATCATATTTGAGGTAGAGGGTTATTAAACGGTACGGTAGATAGTTGGTGAAATGCGGCTATCCTAGCTGACAAAGGTATGGAGAAAACGGAGACACAGATTCACGGGAAGAGACATCGGAAAAGTGAGACATTGAAATATTTATTAAATTATTAAATATTTATTATCAAAGAATGCATAACTCATGCAAAATTCACTTTTAGTGGATTTCAAATATCCCAATGGGAGCTTATTCCAGGGAGGCAAACATAGGGCTCAAATCTTTAAAAAGGTCGGTGTAAAATTTTATTGCCGTTTTCTTTGAAATAAATAGCTTGGAAGGAACTTAGGGTTTTTTGCTGTAAATCTGCCGTGGCAATATATTGATATCTTGATTAGTTTCAATATGGCAGCATTTATTAAATTTGAGGCAAAAAAAAAAAAAAAAAAAAAAAAAAAAAAAAAAAAAAAAAAAAAAAAAAAAAAAAAAAAAAAAAAAAAAAAAAAAAAAAAAAAAAATTTTACAATGATTTAAATTTTTTCAAAATTTTCCATGAATTTTTTCAAAAATTATCAAATTGCCGCCATTTTGAAAAAAATAAAGATATCATAAAATTTCCACGGCAGATTTACAGCAAAGTACCATAAGTTCCTTTCAAGCAATCCAATTCAAAGAAAAATATAATAGAATTTTACACCGACCATTTTAAAGATTTGAAAGATTTGAGCCCTATGCTAGGGAGGCATATTTCTTAAAACTTCTTCTGAGATAGAGGCTTCTTTGAGAGAGGGGAGTTTGATCGAAGATGGGAGCTGGAGGACTTACGGCATTCAATTTAGAGCTGAGAGTTGATGAGTTTATCCGAGAGTTAAAATACATGCTCTGTTATAAGCAACATAGATCTTAGTCATGTAGAGTAGAATTCGCAATAAGGCTTCAAAGCTTCCAAGGAATTGGTAGATCATAGCATCGCTCTATCAAATACATAAGCAAAGCAGTCTTAGGCCTACCAGATCTCTGGCCTTCACCGTGTACTTGCTCCAATAATTTCTTGAATGTATTTCAGATCAATGTTAGCTACATTCAGATATCATCTACCTAGAAAATTGCTGTGACAGTTACCACACGACCATATTCAGCAAATCGCTATACGTAGTAAATCCGAATTAAAAAATCGATTGTCATGATACCTTTTGCTCGTATGATTTCCTCTTATCCTTGGCCTCCGCTTTCTTCTGTTCTTCAACGCGCCGCTCTAGCACGGCGTCTCTCGACAGCTTTGGTCCACCTAGAAAGAGTCAATATACGCTACCTCAAAGGCTCTCGGATAACCAGCATGCATTGCAATCGTTTGTTTTGTTTTTCGTGGATTTCATGAATTTCTTTCAATTCAAGCAAAAGAAAGGAGAAATGAGGCCACATCTGGAGCTGCAGCGATGCACTGCAGACTTGAGCGACACCATAAAATCATTTTCATTTTGCATGGAATTGGTCACTTTTACAAGAAGAACTACGATGTATGAAGGTTGCCAAAGAGCCTTTCATCAGGAAAACATGGCGGACCCTTCACCATGACCGGAGGAAGGCTTTTGAGAACATTGGAGGATTTCACTTAGGCCTAGTTTAAACATCGTACTTTTGCCGCGTCGAATCGTATCAAATACGGCAGAATCTGCCGTACGTTTGAACAATCTGATTTAAACATCATATTTTTGCCGTGTCGAATTGAAACTAAAATGGTGAAAAATGCCATTTTTTCCAAATGCGCAAGCACACTAGCTGATCACACATAAAAACAGGCGACCATGGCCAAGAACTGATTGATTAGTATAACTAAACACGGCAGAAATACGATGGTTAAATCAAGTCACGTGTCTGCCGCTTAACACAACAGAGCTGGTGAACTCTAGCCGTTTTAACAATTCAAAACGGTTTTCATGTCGAATTGAATTAACGCTTGGACATTTTTAACCAACGGTCCAAAATAAGATGTTTAAATAAGACCTTAACGTTTCTGAAAACGCCTTTTTATTCACTCAAAAATGAGACAGGTTTAAGGATGTAAACTCTCTGCCTGAAGGGTAGTCTGAAACGTTTGTAACTTCATCCTTTACTGTTCACACCCCGCTTATTATTGAAACTACAGCTAAAGAATTATCCTTATTTGAATAATCCAATCATTGGCAAAATGGAGCAAAAACAAATTCCATTGATAGCATGTCTTAATATTTAACATTTGATAAGATTCCTTACCCAGTGTTGCAGGTCCACTCGCCTGATACTTCTGTCTNGTCGAATTGAAACTAAAATGGTGAAAAATGCCATTTTTTCCAAATGCGCAAGCACACTAGCTGATCACACATAAAAACAGGCGACCATGGCCAAGAACTGATTGATTAGTATAACTAAACACGGCAGAAATACGATGGTTAAATCAAGTCACGTGTCTGCCGCTTAACACAACAGAGCTGGTGAACTCTAGCCGTTTTAACAATTCAAAACGGTTTTCATGTCGAATTGAATTAACGCTTGGACATTTTTAACCAACGGTCCAAAATAAGATGTTTAAATAAGACCTTAACGTTTCTGAAAACGCCTTTTTATTCACTCAAAAATGAGACAGGTTTAAGGATGTAAACTCTCTGCCTGAAGGGTAGTCTGAAACGTTTGTAACTTCATCCTTTACTGTTCACACCCCGCTTATTATTGAAACTACAGCTAAAGAATTATCCTTATTTGAATAATCCAATCATTGGCAAAATGGAGCAAAAACAAATTCCATTGATAGCATGTCTTAATATTTAACATTTGATAAGATTCCTTACCCAGTGTTGCAGGTCCACTCGCCTGATACTTTTGTCTGTTAGCTGCTTTTACATCTTCATAAAGCTGCATGTTCCTTTCCCTTTCTAGAAACAAGATGGTACATAACAATTAACAGAATCGAAATGCAGAGAATCAGAGGCCGACAGTGTCATCACCAAACTCATAAAATTGGCTGTTTTTTGCAGTGTTTTGTGGAACACAAGAAGGAACGTTCTAAATTTTGATGAAGATTTGAACAAGGGCGCTACCTTCTACAGTAGGAACTGTATTTAGCAACTGTATTTAATGTACTGTAGAGTAATTGATGTCCTGTGACCCAGTACACAGAGTCAGTCCTGTGAAGGTCAAGATGACGTATGAATAACTTTGTGGTTTCCAATTCCGGTGTTGATGTAATACGAGATCAGCTGTTATACGAGATGGCGGCAGGGAACCAGACAGCGTCATTTTTGATTGGTCAACACTAACAGATGTTAGAATATGAAAATCCTCGTAACTAAAAGAACTTATAATATACACAGATTAACAGGACTAGGTCACAGGGCACCAATTACTCTGTGTACTAGGCCACGGGTACAGTACTGGGAATAAACACTTCCTACAAGGTAGGCGCCTTTGATTTGAATTGACTATTTTGCACCAAATAATTTTGGCTACCGAATCCTTTCTAATTTTCACTCCTAGATGAAGCATGCTAAAGTAATGGAATAGCTTGCGCAGTATGTGAACGAGAACTGAAGGGCGTGATTTGGTAATTCGCGAATTTTTTCTGTAAAAAATGGATAATTGTCTATCAATGTCATCAAATTTTACAGGGAACAATGCAACATGCATTTCTCTGATTTTATCCACAAGAGGTACTACATATTTTTCATAAGGAAGACTTTATAAGAAAATCGACTATCAGATCATCAAGAATATCGTAGAATCGGTTACTTTTATAGGAATTGAAATTTCGCGTGTTTGTTGCTTCTTTATCATCGGCACAGTGAGATCCCCAACGATAAAAATATCAATACTTTGAAGAAAAATCAAAGAAACTGTTAGGAACCTTTTCGAACGAAACATTTAATTGATATCTTAGTACCAATAGCCGATTTAAAGTGCACAATGATGCAAAAGCGAAATCAGCAACTTTTTCCCATAAAAAATTACAAAACAGACTTTGTTAAAACATTTCAGGTCTACAGGGTGTCCCAAAAAAATTGTGCCCTGTTTGTCTGAAGATTGCAACAACACGGCAAAAGATTCTCGCAAAACTTTTGCATGATGGTGCTCTTCAGATGTTCAATTAAAGTTTGCCACCATTCCCGTAAAAATCCGTTGAAAAATGATGGAGCTATGACCTTCAGAAGACCAAATTTGCCTGATGACTGAAACCAGCGGACGGCCATTTTGTCTTACCATTTTGCAGTGATAAGTATCTTCACGTGAGGTAAGAAATAATTTCTGTGAGGTTAGAAATAGTGGAACTCTCCGAGGATTATCGGAATTTTCACGAGAGCTATGACAATGGAGGCTGTTGTTTCATTTTCAATCCATGCAGCTATTTATCACTGCAAAATAGTAAGACAAAATGGCCGACCGCTGGTTTCAGTGATCGGGCAAATTTGGTCTCCTGAAGGTCATAGATCCATCATTTTTCAACGGATTTTCATGGAGATGGTGGCAAACTTTAATTGCACATCTGAAGAACACCACCATGCAAAA
>REGL01000963.1:77787-105639 GCA_004194395.1 Aurelia aurita complex sp. Pacific
AAAAAAAAAAAAAAAAAAAAAGTAGTCAATAAATGTATGAAATTTTAGTATGAAATAATCAAAAACTTATTTAACACATGTAGTTGTTTGGTCGTCCGAAATTTCTGTAAAACGTCCAAAAATTCCTCGAAAAAGTATAAGAAAATTAGATAGAGCCATCTGCTTCGTTATGCAATTATAAAAAAAAACGGCTCAACACGAACTCATGCAAAAACTATTAAAAACCAGGACAACAGATTGGTTTCGTTTGAGGAATGATAAGAATACAAAGCAAAAGATTTTCATAAAAATGCATGAAAATGCATAATTTCTTTCTTCAACAAAGCTATAAGACTGTTCCACAAAATTCTGGAGACTTCCCTTGAAGGCCTTTGTTTTCGCCATTTTCATGGCCCATGAAAATGGCGACAACTAAGGCCAACCTAGAAACGGCACGTGCAGATTTTTGAAAAGCAATATCTCACTGAATTTGTTCATCTTTTTTCAAAATGAAAGAGCTACTTTGAAGATAAATCTTTGTACTTCAAAGAGAAACAAACCCAACATTCAGATCTCTTACGATTGCTTTGATGTAAATTAATTTTTGACGGTCAACTTTTGGTGACTTGAGTGAAACCACTTAACAAATTGCAAAAAACAATGGACACGCGCTTACAACAATGGCATTTGCAGATTTGTTTACCATTTGGCGAAATAACCCATTTAAGGGAAAGCTATCGTGTATAGGAACATGTCGTTTCTTTCTACATTCATTGGATAAAATCAAAGTTATGTACAACTATACACGAATAGTTTGACTCTGCTTGGCGGAGAGCCAGATTTAAAGTGCTTTAAAATCAGTTACGATTACCATGATCCTTTGTTCCACTAGATTCTAAACAGTTCACCAGTGACACGACAAAGTTTTCTTTTCAGATGCAGCAAATACGTTCTGCTTTCATCGATTTTAATAGATTTACCCTCAGTTCGAACAGTCGATGTCAAATCTTATTCTTTTCCCTATGACGGGAAAAAAGATCATTCTTGTCAACATTCTGTGGAATGCCATCTTATGATCGTAGAAGTTCTTCAATGCAAATTATAGGATTTAAATTTAAGACTCACAATTCTCTACTCTTAAAACTGCGAACTTTGTCTTTAGCATCCTTTATTCCACTAGATTTAAAACTGTTCACTATCGACGCGACAATTTTTTCTTCAGGTGCAGCGAATACGTTCTCCTCTTCATTAGAATTAATAGATTGACCCTCAGTTCGAACGATTGACGTCAGATCTTTTTGATTTGCTCAATGACCGGAGGAAACGTTCTTGTCCATATTCTGTTGAATGCTGTCTTATTACCATAGAACTTCGTCAAAAATGCAAGTTAAAGGAACAAATTTCAAGACTCAGTGGACTGATCACCAGTTCGAACGATTGACGTCAGATCTTTTTCAGTCATTCGATGACCTGACCGGAGAAAAAATTCTTGTCCATACTCTGTAGAATGCCATCTTATGACGTTACAACGTAGTCAATGCAAGTTGTGGAAACGAAATTTAAGATTAACAGTTCTCTACTTTAGAACTGCCAACTTTGTCTTTAGTAGCAGAATGTTACTGAATTACCAATCTCTAATTCTGGGAATTCCAACATCAAGTTTTCGATTTCCAAGAACAGCTCCAATGAGACTCAACCAATGTCTATTGCATGGACCACAAGCACAGTTTTGTAGTGTCGCAAATAATAGAAAAGACTCACCATTGCTGAATTCTTGGAAGTCTGCCTGCGTTTCTTGGAATAGATCTCGAAGCTTTTCCACAGGAAGCCCAGGCAGTTGATTGAACGATAATAAGTTTAAAACTTCAAAATAGTTAATTGTATTACCTTTGTGTCTTATCTGTTGCACTTCTCTACAGCTGCATTGTGTTTCCTTTGTTAACTTCTGTACTGCGTAATTGTTCGAATACGAGAGTTCGATGTGAAGTAACACTACGCCTTCCTATATAAAGTTACTATATAAAGTTGTATAACTTTAGATAGGAAGGCGTAGTGTTACTTCAAATCGAACTCTCGTATTCGAACAATTACGCAGTACAGAAGTTAACAAAGGAAACACAATACAGCCGTAGAGAAGTGCAACAGATAAGACACAAAGGTATTACAATTAACTATTTTGAAGTTTTAAACTTATTATCGTTCAATCAACCGCCTGGGCTTCCTGTGGCTTTTCTAAAAAGAGTTTGAATCGAACGATACCTTAATACTTTTGGTTGAATTTTCGAACTTGCACAAAAGTGAGAGAAGCTCTAACGCTATCACTCGCTCCAAACTCTTTGTAGAATAGTTATAAGGTCTATATTTGCCACATGCTCACGATTTCCATGAATATGACCAGACAGTCACTTGTCTTTTGGTTGGATTTACGATGAGATATGCGAATGATTGTTCGTGTTCTTCATCGCCAGGGCAAACAACGACATCGCTTGCCTGAAGAATGGAAATGAGTTGAATGTAAATATTCAGTAGACAGGTCTTGATAAATGTAAGGAACATACATTAAAGGCAGTGGTATGGCTAATTAACAGCTGCTAAAACCAAGCTCTATCTAACAACAGCAGGCTCAAAATTAAAGTTCAAATTCATCAGAAAACTGTTGCAGTTCCTTTTTGTTTCATTGCTTGACGAGATTGCAAAGCGAGGGATATTCTTGGGGACGCTTTCCAGTAGTTTTGACTTTCTCACTATGAAACTATTCAAAGGCAATTGTACGTAGTAACTTTCAAGAGATGCCATCTGGTTGATACAAATTCGAGATTTCTACACGCATGAAAATTTTCATAAGATGAACCTACTTACCCAGACTGTAACTTTTAGAACTATAGAACTAACCACTAGCTTATTCTTATTTGAATCTTTGTGTACGCTAAAAATAAAAGAATCGGACGTCAGATAATTAAATGCAGAATGGTACTTACAGAAAAAAATAGCGATGGAGATGTACGACAAGTACCCTTTGCCTCGCAATAAAATACAACACCGCCCCCCCCCCCCACATCATTGATTCCAAATCCTGAAAGGAACATTGAACTCTATTCCTTAGCATAGGTTCCAAATCTTTATCTCGGCGTAAAAAGGTGGGTGTAAAATTCAATGACCTATTTCTTCTGATTGAATGGCTTGAAAGAAACTTTAGATACTTATCTATAAATGTACCGTTGGACTTTTCAGAAACTTTGAATATTTTTGGAAATTACAGCATATCTTACATTTCAACTCATTTGAGGATGTGACGTCATCAAATTTCTAAATCATAAACCAGATGAGTGACAGACTTTTGCTTGATACCATATTATAGGCATTTATAAACTGTGGTTTTCTTTGAAATTACTTCATGTTGCGTCAAACGGTTTAGAAATTACGATGGTTTTAAGTTTTTTTGAAAATTTTTCTTGAATTCCTAAAAAAGAAGAAAAACACTCCAACTCTGAAAATATTCAAGATTTCAGAAAAGTCCAACGGTAGAATTATAGAGAATAACAAAAGTTTCTTGTAGTCATTCAGTACAAAGAAATAGGTCACTCAATTTTACACCAGCCTTTTTAAAGATTTGGAACCTACGCTAACTTAACGTCCACATGTCCACAATGGACAAATTCGGCTCAGGTTTGTTTTACCCATGTTCAGACCATGTGAAGCTCTTCGGAAGTTTTAGTATCATTCTGCATGTGGGATTTATGGCACGAAATCACAAAATATGCTGAAGAACTCAGCAGGTGTTTTATCAAGAGCTTCACCATTTGACTTCAATTGGGGATAAACAAACCTTGGCCGATTAGGTCTATGGATATTCAGAAGAATAAAGTTTTGGAAACACCAACCTAACCAAATCCTTGTAGAGAAACTTTGCTGTATCTAAATAAGGCTTTACATCGTCCTCGTACTACGAAAAAGAAAGAGAAACGGTAATAGAAATTCAATACAAATACAACTTCAGTAATTACGCAGGCACTGGATCTGGCTGACTAAGAGTATTTGCCAATGTTAGGGGTCACGTCTTAGAACCAAAAATTTTGGACATGAAATCAGGACCTGAGGAAATAAAGTTATGCGTCATGAGAGGTTACGCATCTTTTCCCCATTCGAATTCTTCACCTTTATTAGCATAGGCCTCAAATCTTTAAAATCTTTAAAAAGGTCGGTGTAAAATTTTGTTGCAGTTTTCTTTGAATTGGATGGCTTGAAAGGAATTTATGGTACTTTGCTGTAAATCTGCCGGGGGAATTTTCGATACTTTTATTTTTTTCAAAATGGCAGCAATTTAATTATTTTTGAAAAAATTCATGGAAAATTTTGAAAAATTTAAATCATCATAAATCTTAAACTAACAGAGGAAACATTATATGGCCTTCAAGAAAACCATAGTTTATGAAGGTCTACAATATGATGGCAAGCAGAAATTTTTAGCTTTTCTAGTTTAGGATTTAGAAATCTGATGATGTCATAGCCTCAAATTTAATAACTGCCGTCATATTGAAACAAATCAAGATATCAATAAATTGCCACGGCAGATTAACAGCAAAAGGCCCAAAGTTCTTTCCATGCCATTTATTTCAATGAAAACTGCAATAGAATTTTACACCGACCTTTTCGAAGATTTGAGCCCTATTTTACCCTTTGTTATTGTTTACCACAGAAATTAATCGTGTGATCATGTAAGGATCGAGATTTAATGTGAAATTGTAAAAATGAGAATCCAGGGCAGGATTTATATGTTTTCTAAATCTTATGACTCAAAATATGGGTTTTCAAGCTATCATTTCTAAGTCTTTCGCATTATTCAAAATTGTTGTTATCCAATGGTGGAGAATAGAGTTACCTTGCTGCAAAGCAACGTAACTTCATTTCAATGTTTTATCAATTTTGTTCGTACCAGATTTCAGTTTCATAGGCATGTTTCAGTTTCGTAGGCATATTCAAAGTGACTGGCAATGGTCTAAAAATCACTATGATGACTGCCTTATATCACACAACTGTGAAAGGACTGAGTATAATCCAAACACTGTTTTCCTTTCCCTTTAATCTTTCCTGACTTTATTCCTTCCTTTACCATTTACATTTTCAATCTTTGTTTTCTCTTTCATCCTATCTTCTTTCCACCCTTCGTTCTTCCTCTTCTCCTTTGTTTGTCTTTCCTTTTATCTTTCACTTCTTCTTTCCCACGCTAGCAAACCTATACGCGTAATAGTGGTGGATGCGCGTAAAAGGGGCGGTATATTATCGTTGATGTGGTGGATACGATTAGTAGGGGTGGTATATTATCTTAAATGTGGTGGATGCGATTAAAAGGGGGTGGGTTATTATCTGAAACGTGGTGGGATATTATCGTAAATGTGGTGGACTTTGTCGTTTCCTTTCTTTGTCTTCCTTCTAGTCCACCTTTATTCTTTCCTCCCCTTTTCTTCCTTCCAGACAAACAAGCTCCCTACGAAGGTGCCTCGCATCTTCACGCATTTTTCTACCTGTGTTGTTTTCATTGCTGAAATGATTCGGCTTTTGATATAACAGAGAATGAAGAAATTTTAAGAATATTTAGCAATACAAATGTTGAGGCTTTTCGGGTACCTGTATCTGAATAATCAGAAATCAGTGTGGACCAGCATAGGGCTCGAATCTTTCAAGATCCAAAAGGCAGAAACTGGCATGTGGAGTGAGTACCTGCGTATAACCCGCGTATAAGGACCTTGTTGAATAAGAACTTATAGGCTGAACTAGTCAAACTAGGCTTCCATCCTACAAGAACCAATTGTATTATGCATCGTAAAAGAACCAAGGCTAACTTGCAAAATTGTACCGGGTGAGTCAATAAAAACTATCTCCGTTTGCACGACCAGTGCTCCAGAATTTATTTGACAGAAAGCAATATGTTTCTGTTATTATTATTATCATTATTATTATTATATACAGGAGCATACGTTTAAAATGATCTTATTCAGACACCTTAACCCTATCCAGACTAGGGGGGGGGGCACAAAGTGCCCCCCTAGTAAACTTTTCCACACAGCTCGTCGAGTATCTCTAGAATAGTCTAGCTTTTTTGTGACTTTTAGGTTCTATCTATGAGACATCTTTTGATGTCAATTTCAAAAATTTTGACTCTGATTCCGGGGGTCAACACATGACTTTAAATCGAGTGCTCCGCAAAATAAATACCTTTTAAATCATAACTTTGGAACCACTGGCTCTATGACAATGAGACAAACATTGTTGAACTCGTCTTGAAACAAGCTTTCATCTGATATATAGTTTATTGATTTTTGATGACGTCATCAAAAATTGGTTGTTGCGCATGCGTACTGACGAAAAACCATGTTATGCTTCATTTCTAGAAAAATGAGTGACATTAGATACGATTAGTAGGGGTGGTATATTATCTTAAATGCGGTGGATGCGCGTAAAAGGGGCGGTATATTATCGTAGATGTGGTGGATACGATTAGTAGGGGCGGTATATTATCTTAAATGTGGTGGATGGGATTAAAAGGGGGTGGGTTATTATCTTAAACGTGGTGGGATATTATCGTATATGTGATGGTCTTTGTCGTTTCCTTTCTTTGTCTTCCTTCTAGTCCACCTTTATTCTTTCCTCACCCTTTCTTCCTTCCAGACAAACAAGCTTCCTACGAAGGTGCCTCGCACCTTCATGCACTTTTTCTACCTCTGTTGTTATCATTGCTGAAATGGTTTGGCTTTTGACATCACAGAGAATGAAGAAATTTTAAGAATATTTAGCAATACAAATGTTGAGGCTTTTCGGGTACCTGCAATAATCAGAAACCAGTGTGGACCAGCATAGGGCTCGAATCTTTCAAGATCCAAAAGGCAGACACTGGCATGTGGAGTGAGTACCTGCGTATAACCCGCGTATAATGACCTTGTTGAATAAGAACTTATAGGCTGAACTAGTCAAACTAGGCTTCCATCCTACAAGAACCAATTGTATTATGCATCGTAAAAGAACCAAGGCTAATTTGCGAAATTGTACCGGGTGAGTTAATAAAAACTATCTCCGTTTGCACGACCAGTGCTCCAGAATTTATTTGACAGAAAGAAATATGTTTCTGTTATTATTATCATTATTATTATTATATACAGGAGCATACGTATAAAATGATCTTATTCAGACACCTTAAAAATGTAATCCGTAGTTATAACAGGTTCTTCCAGCGCTCTCTACATCTGGCTATATCTCTGACTTCGTTGAGTTCTGCAATGCCATTTATTTTTAGATTTCGCGGATTCAAATCATTCTTTATTTGTGTGAACAAATTACTCCTTGGTCTTCCAACGCGTCCAATTAAACGCTTATCAGACTCAACAGCGAGTGTAAGTGCTAACTGAGCTGCTGTATTTTCATCACTTCTCAAAATATGACCAAGCATTCGCCAAAGATATTCACTAACTCTTTCCGATAGCTTTGCAACGTTGCATCTTTTGTATAAAGTGTGATTGCTGATCATTCCTAGATATCTGATGTTGAGTATCTTTCTAAGATGTCACTTGTGCATGTTTCTGTTAATGGAAGAAATTCTACCTTACTTTCAATCACTTGTGATGTACCACAAGGTTCTATACTGGGCCCATTACTTTTCCTTATCTTCATCAATGATCTACCAAATGCTTCGAAGAAACTCGATTCTATCTCTTTGCTGATGATGATATATTTGACAATATTATTGCCTTGATATCTAGGGAGCCATGGCGTTGCAAATAGGGACTTTTTCATTTACTCACTGGGTATGTTCTTTCACGTCGGAGTTCACTGTAGCTTACCTGACACACAGGCCCTCCAAGGCAAATATGTTTGAATATTCTATATATGAACTCCTCGCGCTCACTTGAACCAAACAAATCGTAGAAGTCTGAGTCTTCTGAAATAACCATCTGAACGTTGCAGAGAAGAGAAGATGAGATTAATGATGCTGCAAAGGTCACATGGGCGCTAAAGCATTACAAGGAGCAAACAATGTAAATACCCTTAGTCTTTCTATAAAAAGAACAATGACGACACATGGACACAGCATTGTTTCTTTGGCTAAGCTTTGCTCATGGCATGTGGCCCGCTTTTCTATCACAAATAAAACAACTAAATTGCAACGAAATAAAAATTTTCTATGGCTGCCTTTGCTGGAAAGGACATGATGATGGCATCGAATCGAGATCCAACTACAGCAGCCACTCACATCAATGAACATTTGCACATTAAATCTAAGAAAAGAACGACTCCGGCGTCTCCGAAAGAAGAACTCCCTTTCCACCCTAGAGCATATGATTGACTCTAACGAATATACACAAATAGATGAAACACCCAAAGATATCATGAAGATTGTAGTATAACAGATCTGCTATTCATCATACAAAT
Organism: Aurelia aurita complex sp. Pacific; assembly: GCA_004194395.1. Taxonomy (NCBI): domain Eukaryota; kingdom Metazoa; phylum Cnidaria; class Scyphozoa; order Semaeostomeae; family Ulmaridae; genus Aurelia; species Aurelia aurita complex sp. Pacific. Next base: position 86,188 of record REGL01000963.1, read on the forward strand.
GAGAGAATTCCTTTGCAAGACACCCACTTCAAATACCATAAATAAAACGAAAATGTTGATGCTGCTATGTGCTTAAATTCAATATGAAAAGCTTGTCGTATTTTTGATAAAAGAAATTGCTGCTGCAAGGATTATTCGGTTAATAATGGTATGGCCACAGGGCCTTTTTTAACATTAGAACTGGGGGGGGGGCAATTGCCCCCCGATCCCTAGACTTTGCCTCCCCAGTGTCGAAATTTTTGACCCCAGAAAATTATCCCTTATTTCAAGTAAGTGATTTTCAGAAAGTAAGCTATTTCCTGCCACCACTACTGCGTAGGCAACCTGCAAAAGCCATGTGTAAATGACTGGAATATGATAACCGGACTGTTTGCTACCAGAGACAGGATGTTTCAGCCAAAGTCAAGGATGTTTCTTCAAAAATGTTACTCACGCATAGGATAAATGTCACAAAACTCTCAAAGTTTCCTTTTCACTAATGGCAAGCATGATATTGGGAGGTCCATTCTAAGCCAAAGTAAAGGGCGTGGCCCTGAAAATTTTCCAGGGGGCTTTGCCCCCAGACCCCCTCATTTCACCTATAAAATTTCTGACCATGCCGCTGCTCACGAGAATTCACGATGAGTTTTGTAAATCAAATATGTCAAATATCAATAAGTGTTACACAACACTCTTGACAAAGTATTCTTGTCCTGCTGTAGTTTGATTTAGCCTGTTTGATATAGTATTTGGAATCGTAAAGTTTCTATTTTTCTCCAGGACCTCCAAGCATAAAATGCCTTTTCATCAGCAATGCACAGAATGGCGTTGCCAAAAGAAAAGGAAGGCATTGACCAAAAAAATTCGGTCACGGGAACACTTTATGCCTTCGGCGCGAATTAGTGCCCCCCCCCCGGTCTGAAAAAGCTCCTACAGGCCTATTTTTTAGCTTGCTTTTCTAGCCAATCAGACTAACATATCCCCTTTTTAGGATTTGCCTCCCCACTTAAAACCCCTTAAAAAAGGCTCTGTATGGCCAGCATCAGTTTCAAAATGATATTTTTAGATTGCTCTGCTCCTTGCAAATGCAAGCCTTCACACCCTCTTTTGCAACCAGCACAGCATTCATTGCGATCATTTGCTTTGTTCTTGGTGGATTTCATAACACAGGACTCAAATCTTTAAAAAGGTCGGTGTAAAATTCACAAGAAAATCACAATTTTCTTTGAAATAAATGGCTTGGAAGGAACTCAGGGTTGTTTGTTGTAAATCTGCCGTGGAAATTTATTGATATCTTAATTAGTTTCAAAATGGTGGCATTTATCAAATTAGAGGCTATGACGTCATCAAATTTCTAAATCCTAAACCAGAAAAGCTACAGATTTCTGCTTGCCACCATACTGTATACATTCATAAACCATCATTTCCTTGAAGGTTATATCATTTTCCCTCTATTGGCTTAGGACTTACGATGATTTAAAGTTTTTCAAAATTTTCCATGAATTTGTTCAAAAATAATCGAATTGCCACCATTTTGAAAAAAAGACGATATCAAAAGATATTCACGGCAGATGGGTAGCAAAGAACCATAAGTTCCTCTCAAGCCATTCAATTCCAAGAAAAATGTCATAAAATTTTTACAACAAACTGTTTTGCATGAGAACTTAACTTACATGTGCAAGTTTGAACAGAACAGATCAACATCGTTTTCAAAAAGCGCATGAGTGATTTACAGAGCTCATCCCATGCTTGCTAAAAACTGATGAGGATTCCTCATCTTACCTTTCGAAGCTCATCTGAAACCAAGAATTCATCCAATTGTTCATCATAGCACTTACAAATTGTACCTGATGTCCTCACAAGGCCTAAAACGAAATATACACGAGTTCATCGATTAATGACTGCCACTAATAATATTTCTTGCATCTTTGGGAGCGGTCAGGGGTGCATAAATCTATGACGTCCTGTAAAAAGTTAGCATTTTTCAACGATACCTCCTGTTGAGAACATTGCGTTTTAGAATGGATTTTGGTATGATTTGATGGAGTGTTGATTTTAGACGCCATAAAGAGAAAATTTATTGTTTCTTCGTCCATAATACGTTCAGTTCTATCTATTTCAAATTTCTCCAGTTACAGTACGTTAACCTGAATCTTAAAAATTCAAATGATTGACTGGTGCTTAATTTTAGATTGAGTATGGGGCATTATTATCAAAAATGGTAATTCAGTGAACATAGAACAATACTGGTTTCAGAAACGGTTAGTTTTTGAGAAAATGACAACACATTCTAAAACGGGTAAACATTTTTTACAGAAGGCTTTCGAGAAATATCTTTGGAACGCGTACTCGAGACATACTCTAGTTAATTAGAATATTTTGCTACGACACTGTTTGACCCTGTCATTTAGAATTTTAACTGTTTTAATTTAAACGTGGGTTTATCCTTAATTATAGTACTATGTTTTCAATGACATGTTTTTAACCCCTCTTTCAATTTGAGCAATCCCCTCTTTTCCTTTCCATGGACATCATAATTAACTTACAGCCGAACAAGCGTCACAGCTGTTTACTTCATTTAAAGAAATGACTTTTGTTCAACCCTTGTAAAAGTGGACACGTAAGCTGATGGAGACAAGTCATCAAAGATATTCCTACCGTCTGTGTAAATTCTGTCAAAGAATTCCATATTAGTGACTGTTGAGGGTATGACTTGAACATCAACGCGAGTTGGCTTCTGATCACCTTGGGGATAAAAGACATAGAAGTTTATACCGGATTACCAAATCTTAACAACATGACCAGTGGAACTACAGTCTGCTTTGAGTCTGTTCTTTATTTCTGCATTTTAAATTTATTTTTTCGGGTAAACTACCAAGTGCGCCAAAAGGTGCCCAGTCTTTCCAAAATTTGGCTCGATGTCGTAGATCCATTTTTGCTGTTTTCAGGCTAAAAATGTTCGCAAAATCTCTCCTAATTGAGCAACAGCCGAAAAATGCCTGTTGTACTTGGGGCCGCCAAAAATATGGAATAGCCTTAGTTTCTTCTGATTTAAAATATAGAAACAATGTCAACTTGTTTAAACATAAGATTGGACTTGCCCAAGTCTCTTCCGCGAAAAGGGAAGCCAAAACCAAAATAACACGGCAGAGACGTGGGCAAATCCAACACAAGATCAAAGACAATTATTTCCAAAAAATACAGAGAGAAGAAAAAGAAATATACTTCGTCCTCTCTCACATTCATGATTCGGCCTTACTAAATTATGCTTTATCCAAAAGCACATTAAAATTCATTGTTTTTATTTTTTGCAACCACCTCTAAGGTGACCATTATGAAAATAAGGTCGACCTTTTAATGCTATCCCTGCCATTATAATTAGGGGTATTTTTAACTTGTATTTATCAAAACTGCATTATGTAAATTGTATTGTATCTAGTATTTTATTAGATTTTATTATTTTATATTATATTTTATTATACTTAAATATCTTATTTAGCCTGAGATCAGGCAAAAAAGGCAAAAAAAAAATGAAAGGTAAAAAAAGAAAGAAGACTTATTTTTCCTTTCCTTCCTTTCCTTTCCTTCCTTTCCAATGCTTTTTTTTTAAAAGAAGGCCCCGTTAACACGCTATATCTTATTGTAAGTTTTTACTTTGTGGCAAATTGAAACATACATATATGTACATTTTCTAAAAATACTGACTCACCTATGGGGCCCATTGTATTTGATCTTGAAGGAACCTGCAAACGAAAATCACAAAGCAACAATATTAAAGAAAATATTTGGAAAACGAAACTGCAATGAACCGAACCTTTCAACCAAAATTCACCGCATCAGGAACAGATTGATCCAAATTATGATAAGCTGTAGTGTTATGATGTACAGAAACTCACAAGTGTAAACAAGTTATTAGTAGCTACATCTTCATGTTAAATATGAAATTTTCTTACTATTTGTTTGAGAACATTCCTCCGCAGAGGCTCTGTTTAAGAAAATCTACTTCAACTTCCAAAGTGAAGAGCGAGAAAGACAAGAAACGTTGAAATGGAACCCAAACCAGTACTGACATCCCATTCCACAGCTTCTGAATTTTTGAGATCAAACTCTCAGCACTTTCTTGGCATCTTTTTCAGGTATATTGAATTAAAAAATGCAACATACCTTCAGATTAGTTTGCACATCAGGATCTTTAAAGAAGTCCTGTGGAATGAATTGGGAGCATGCAGATAATTTTCTAAGATCCAAGTGTAAGGTTCAAGCACAGTCCAGGCCTTGCGTGCATACATTAAATGAAAAAAACTTCTCAAAGGACTTTCAAAGAAGCTCCTAAATACAAAAGAGAAATCTTGAGAGGTATCAATGATTGCAAACATTTTTGAACAAGAACTCTCAGCCAAACAAATATTTTAATGCTCCTCCGGCTGTACTGAATGTATCCACAAAAATTACCCACTTTTGACAGGGCATGATAAATCATACACTGGACCAAATTTGGAGATTGATAATATATCTTCTGATTTTTCAACAAGCAATTTCTCAGTTTGGAAACAGCTTGAATTGGCTGAGATCAATCATCAATCCAATTTCTAAACATAAAACCAGACAAGACAATAAGAAAATTGCAATGATAGAAATTAGAAAAGGTATAGAAAAATCATCCTCTTGTATACCATGGCAAATTTTCCTTTTTCATATTCTTGGAAATACAGATCATAAGAGAACATTTGCACAACCATTCTTTCTTTAAGACCCCTGAAGAAAAAAATCAGAACATCACATACATTATAAACCATTGCAATTACTGTATCTAATTACTACACTCCAAATGGTGAAAGTATGTTCATATTTCAAGTGCTCTGTAAACTTTTGAATTTCAAACCCATAATGTACACATTTTGCATGGTAACAGATAATTCAATAAAACATCAGTTACCATGCATTCATGCAACAGTGTGCACATTGTGGTTGACAGGAACAAAATTTCAAGAAATTTAATGTGACTGGCTGCTTGATCAGTTTGCATTTCTATCAAACTTGTTCGCCCCTACGGGAGCGATTCTGGAAATCTGTTGGGGGTCTTTGGAGGGTTGAAATTCAGCCATGTTATTTCTAGTGGGTTCAAAACATTAGATCATTTTTTGGGCTCTGGTGAACTAGCTAAATCCTGGGATTTCGGTACATGCCCTGCATCTTTGCAGGGGGATAGAGAAATAATTGTCATTTTTTGGGGCTGAAAAAAAATTCCCAGTTTTTTGGGTTTCTGGATCTTCATGAAAATAAATATCATTTTGGGTTGAAGAGAAATTAGCTGAAAAAGCATCCCTGTCCATTGTGTACCAGGACATCATGCATTATTTGCCGGCTGGTGTAAAAAGCAGGTCATACAGATTAATAAAGCACAGGTTAAATCCAGTAGTGGGTCAAAGCTAGAAACCATGGACATCTTTGGTGGGCAGCACACAGATTTGGACGGGCAACAAACAATTGTCAATTAGGCTTCCATACGGCCTTATGGGCGGGCCTAACTAACGAGTGTAAACATCCAAAGTAATTATTCGCATTCCTTCCCCGGGTCCTTCCCGTGCCTCGAAAGGTTTCATTTTGTCCATCCACTTTGGCTATGCTTCACAATTATACTCACCATTTGAGGAAAAACTCTTGTGTGCTTTTCGCTGCAAAGGAAGCAAATGTTTTGTTGTCAACAAAATGAAATTTGAATGTCTTCGCCATGCCCGCCATTTTTCAAAAGAGAGTTTTGGACACCAGTGGTGAGCCATCTGAGCATGCGCTGCCTTAAGTCAGCGTGCCTCATTTTCGTGTAACCTCGCTCAATCGAAACAACAAGAACAAACACAATAGACAAGAAGTATGGAGGCAACAAGAATTGTTTACGAAAGAGCCGGAGAAAAACCAAGAACGTTTGCTGAAAATATCAAGATACCAGATCTAAAAGATGGAGAAATACTTGGAAAGATCTTAGCTGCTACGATATGTGGCTCTGACATGCATACACTCAGTGGCAAAAGAAATGAAGCATCACCAAGTGTATTAGGTCACGAGGGTATCATTCAAGTCATCAAGAGCAAACGGGAAAAGTCTGGTTTGAAGGAAGGTGATAGAGCCACTTTCCATATCGCTGATTGCTGTAAAAGTTGTACATTATGCCGGTCTGGCCTGCAGCAGAAATGTGAGCAATTGTTCAAGGTAGAGTCAGAGAATGAGTTTCTTATGCTCAACTGAATCAACTGAGAGAACTTATGTCGTCTGTGATCATTGTGGATAACATGGTTTACAACAAGAATTTTGATGAGACGATAGAAGATTGGAGAAAAATTTGCAAAGCTTTCCAATTTTTCACAAATAGAAGCTCAAATGAAAGTTGACCACAAAATTGTGCATTGAGAATTGTACCAGATTTGTTGAGTTGGTAATATTAATAGCTATATAGTAGTTATGTGATCAGAAGGTTCAAGATTGTTGTGAGGATGAATCTCTTTGCTGCTCTGCCCTAAATATCTTTGAGTGCAATAACTTCGTGCACCAGTGCGCTCCAAAGAATAATTGATGTATACATATTGTTTACTACAATGAGACATTGGATTCAACATTGTTAGTTCTCTTTTGCTCTAAAAATATGCACCAAAAATCAGATGAATTCTTTCTTTGCCCTAAAATTCTTCAGAACTTAGACACTGAGATTCACCCTGGAATTGTTGGGAATGTGAACAGGCTAGTTGTGAGCTGCAAGGAATCCCCCAAAAAGGGCTCCCAGATTGCATGCACAGAATGATTTATTTTAATGACGTAATGTGCAAATTAACTTGTCCACTGAAAATAATAGCAACAATTTGCATGACATGATAAGCCCTAACACTGATTTGCTCACAACAAAGCTGAAACGTAACTGGACGAGACAATAGGTTCAGCACTTAATCTCCCCAACTAACAAAGCCATTTTACACACAAGAAACAATTTCCTTCCATTCTATACTGTACCTACATCATACTCTTTTTTCAGTATGGTCATTCAAAGATTGGAAATCGTTCTACAGAACTGAATGGATGCTATGCTTCACATATTATACTGTTGGCTGGAACACATGTTGTCAAGATGCCAGATAATGTACCAAGCAACATTGCAGCTCCATTAAATTGTGCTATGGCTACAATGGTTAATGCAACATCTTGTGTCCCACCAAAGATGAAGAAATCTGCCTTAGTGCAGGTAAAAAGAATATCAGTCATGTTCTGTATCTACTGTAAAAAGCTGCCACATTTGGAGGGGGACAAATTTTCTTTTTGTAAAATGCTGCTGGGGCTGATACTCAGACATTCTAGTCTTTGGGGCGTGTTCCCCTCAAGCAATGGCAGACATTTGGGGGCAAGGGGTAGTGATCACCCCCAATGCTGGCTAGAACAAAGATCTTTGTTTGCGAACAATGGGAATAAAAATGTTTTTAACTAAAGCAATATTTCTTTGCCCCCAACATTTTGCAAAGTGTCCACCACTGCATTAAACTTAACAACATATTCCAAATTTTCTTTTATCACATAGCTTCAATAACTTCTTGCTGAGGGTTGGAAAATAGGCTTTGATGTAAACTAATCCAAAAGTCATATGCCCTACAGTGCCTCTTTTTCATTCTCTCACATAAGTGTAGGAGCCAGTGGGCTGGGACGTTGTCAACTCCCCCAATGTTGGAAAAGTTTACAAACTTCTTCCTTTCTTGGGTGAGAATCCACTCTGAGCAAAATTGTAAACCGTAGACTTTTTATCAAGCAGCCCCCTTAGATTCTACCTTTATCGTATGCTGTATGCTCTTTCAGTCTCTCTTGTAGTACTTGTTTGTTCAGTTCAGTTCATAAACTTTGAAATTCCACAACATACAATAACACTTTTAACTAAACAAGTATACTTAATGCAAACATAAGAAAATCAACTTGACACAATTAACTAATATACAATAATGAAAACTAAATATTACAAATTACAGGAATTGTGTGTAAGGGAATTTCTTGAGGAGGAGCTCTCTCAGTAGCTAGGCTAATCGAGGAGAGAGCACCCCCTGACTCAGGGAAGACTGTTCTTAAAGATTCTGTAAATTGAGCAAGGAATAATATGCAGTAAGATGCCATTGATAGCAAATCATTCTGATTCCATAATATAGTTTGGTAATGTACAGGGAAGGATAGAATTTTGTTTTAACTCTGAAATTTAGAAGAGATATATACTATTGTATGTTTAATCTTAGGGAGCAGGACTGCTTGGCTTGTATGGATGTGTCATTTTAAAAGAACTTGGCTACGAAAGTGTATATTGCTCAGAAGTTAACAAAACAAGATTGTCATTTGTTAGTTTATTTGGTGGAATTCCTGTAGGACCTGAAGATAATCATTTGATTGCAGACCAGTCAATTGATATTGTAATTGAGGTATGTTGGTTGTCTTTTGTAGCATTGGAACCCAATCTCTATTTGCTGATAAAGTGCAACTGAAACCTGAACTGAAACAATCGAAAATGTCCACCCATTTTGACTGTATTCATCATNTGGCTTGTATGGATGTGTCATTTTAAAAGAACTTGGCTACGAAAGTGTATATTGCTCAGAAGTTAACAAAACAAGATTGTCATTTGTTAGTTTATTTGGTGGAATTCCTGTAGGACCTGAAGATAATCATTTGATTGCAGACCAGTCAATTGATATTGTAATTGAGGTATGTTGGTTGTCTTTTGTAGCATTGGAACCCAATCTCTATTTGCTGATAAAGTGCAACTGAAACCTGAACTGAAACAATCGAAAATGTCCACCCATTTTGACTGTATTCATCATTTGGTGCAAGTAACTTCCTGACCAGAGAAATTTAAAGTGAACCAAGCTTTTGGGCATTTGGCAACATCTACATAAACATTGAATGCCATTAAGGCACCCCTTCTTCTCACGTCGCTGAGGGGCACGTGCCCCCCTGGCGACTACGCTACTGCTCTGAGTACTTATTTAGCAACTTCAGACGGATGTGTTGGCTTGTGTTTGTAATTCTGATGACGCTAAAGGCCTCAACACTCCTCTACCTTCATTCTTCTTACATTCATTCTCCTACCTTCATTCTTTTCTACTTCCATTCTTTTGGGCGTATAGTGATTTGCATTTGCTGTTGCTTTTGATCAACAAAGCAAGTGAGTCAACAACTTCACTCATTTGATAATTTTTGCAAAGCAACTCGTTCTTGTCACACACAATGTCAATTCTACAAAGTGAAATAGACTTGCAGCACAAAATGCTTGTTGGTCCAAAAGAACACACCCATAATGTGGCACAGAATACACTATGCTACACTATTTGGGCAATATAAATCCCCAATAAATCATGTAGTTCAAATTTAGAAATACAACATCGGTTTGAATTTACTTCAACTCTCTCCCTTAATTTCTCTTGAAATTTCTTTATTTTATTTCCAATAAAGAAATTTAACGAGACATGTTACCAATAGCACTGTTGCTATCTCATTAGCTGCTCATTACAATACTCCAAGGATGATATCATGGTCAGCAGAGGAGCAGAAGACTATGGCTACCCCACGGCCATTCCTGAAAAGAACTAAATATTTAATTACCACAAACAATTTGATACCTAAGTCTGTTTCACTCAAGAAGTTGGATCGAAATGACGACAAATAAAAAGCAACTGGTGGAAAAAAGTTTTCTGATAATTTTCTTTCTACAATGTCTAGCATAAGTCGGGCGTAAGTTGAGCTAAAAATGTTAAAGCGGAGACCAAACCTTTTCCAAATAACGTATATGTTTTATATTGATTGTGTGGATCTATTATTTAGCATGATTCTTGTCTTTCATACTTAGGTATGCGGTGTTCCGGATGTCTTTAAAGAAGGCATGAGAGTACTTAAACCAGGTGGTGTCTGTGTTCTCGTTGGCATGGTACATCCACTTTCAAAACTGGATGTAACTGGAGAACAAATCATACGAAAATGTATTACAATTACAGGTACCTACTTCATGTTTAAGTTTTACTTAAAGTTAGTTGACGGAGATAAATAGCTAGGTCAAGAACTGCATATGCGTGTCTAAAATTAGCCTATTGTATTTGATGATATCGACACGTGCGTGCATATCTTTTCCTTAGGGAGCAATTACGTGCGTAGGCGTTTCTTTGTCCTATTTATAGATTGCCTCTACTTAGCTCCGTCAACTAACTTTAACAAATGCTACTATTCCTATCTTAAAGGGGCTCCGTCGCCAAACAATAAACAAATCCATAAACTCGCACGTGTCATCAATTATCCATTGTTCATCCATTGTTTTCTGCAGGTTGTTTGGTGGCTTCACCCAAGCCACCAAAAAGTGACCGTTTAAAATCTTCTTATATCCGAGCAATCATAGAAGATATGAATGTTTGGTTTGTTCCTTAATGAAGTGCAATGATTTATGTCCCCACTGATGCTTTCACTTTCATAAAAACAGGTAAACCTCTTTTCAAACAACTGCTAAAATCATCGTTTTGTTTACATTTTGGCGACGGAGCCCCTTTCATTTTGGCGAGTTATTGTTTCATGCTGAATTTCAGTTGAACTAACGAACGTTCAACATAAAACATAAGCCTAAAGCCCTGGAAAAAACAACAACGAACAGGGTTAGATTATAAAGCGAGTATAAAAAGTATAATCTTGTGGTTTGTTTTTTTCTACCTGTTTTACGAATCACTGCATTACAGTTGGTTAAATGTTGTAACAAGTCGTCCTTTCTTACTTTTGTCACTTTGCTAATTCTTCAAGGTTCTTATTGTCTCTTATCTTTGAGTTAGCTTAACACTTGGCTGTACCGCGTACCTCTTGGTAGTTAGCATTGCTCGTTTGAATTCGTTTATTACTGGTGTTTTGTACGATCTTCAGCATAGGGCTCAAATCTTTCAAATCTTTAAAAAGGGTCGGTGTAAAATTCTATGATATTTTTCTTTGAATTGAATAGCTTGAAAGGAACTTATGGTAATTCGCTGTAGATCTGCCGTGGAAATTTTATGATATCTTGATTTTATTCGAAATGGTGGCAATTTGATTATTTTTATTCATGGAAAGTTTTGAAAAAATTTAAATCATCGTAAATCCAAAACTAATGGAGGAAACATTACATAACCTTCAAGAACACCATAGTTTATGAATGTGTACAAAATGGTGGCAAGCAGAAATCTGTAGCTTTTCTAGTTTAAAATTCAGACATTTGATGACATCATAGCCTCAAATTTAATAAATGCCGCCTTATTGAAACTAGTCAAGATATCAATGAATTGCTGCGGAAGATTGACAGCAAAAAACCCTAAGTTCCTTCCAAGCTTTTTATTTCAAAGAAAATTGCAATAGAATTTTACACCGACCTTTTTAAAGATTTGAGCCCTATGTTGGTCTACATTGTATATTTTCAGGGAGGCTTAATGCATGTCCAAAGCCACCTATACGCTGTTTTGTACGATCCTCGAACATCCATTTTTGGGATTTGTGACCTCCAGCTGTATACTTTAGACCAATCCTCTCGCACCTCTTAATTCGTTTAGAAATTAGAATGTCATAGCATTCATGCTATAGTTAATCGGCATAATTAAGATTGGGACCAGAACCAATTGTGACATTTTATTTAATTATGACATTGTGACAGTGTGGATCAAATATCTGTGTAAATATAATGAAATTTTTCAAAGGAACTGCTCCAGCTTATGCTAACGAAATATTCCACCCAGGGTGTCGAATCACACGAAGGTCTAAGTTCAGATAAATGTCCCATTTCGTAAAAGTAGAACATGCCAAAAATGTTTATCTGTCTGACCTAGTGCCAAAATTATGGAACAGTCTAGCATCTGACTTAAAATCCATCAAACATATCAACAGTCAACACATTTAAAAACAAGATCAAAGAAAAGTTTTTCCGAAATATACAAAGAGAGAAAGATGACGTTTATGCGTACTGTTGACACGTCGTATCCTCTTTTACACTCGTGGTTCGGCCCTGCAAAACTATATTTCATCAAAAAGCACTTTTAAGTTTTATATTTGATTTTTTAGATAATATCTAACTTTATTCATATTGTCTTTTGTTTTACTTTCTTTCCGACAATCCTACCGGGTGCGCCAAAATAAACTATGCACGTTTGGCAGGCCACAATAAATCGTACACTGGACCGATTTTGAAGCTTTATGACTTAATCGTTAGCAGAAAGCCTGAATTAGATTCTTAGAACTTTTTGCAAATTTTTCCGTCATCAGTTTTTAGAACAAGAATTGAGTTTCTTAAAGTATTCGTTTTCGAAAACATTGAGAACGATCAAAATACGTCCATCAAATTTTAAAAGATTCAACATGAATGAACAAAGAGAAAACGTTTTCGGGGGGATTTGGGGGTTTAATACGACCTCCCGAACAGCAGATTACAATTGGTCGATTTCTAAATCGCAAATCACCACGAATAAGTTCTCTCTTTGCCCATTCCTGTCGATTTTTTGGAAAAGTTGATCGATGTTTTTTGATCGTTTTCGGTGTTTTTCGAAAACTTAAATTTTAGGAAACTCGCTTCTAGCTCTAAAAACTAAAAATGAAAAAAATTGCAAAAAAAAACCCAGTATCTAATTCAGGCTCTCTGCTGTCGATTAAGTCATAAATCTTCCAAATTGCACCTGTGTACGATTTATTGTGGCCTGCCAAACGTGCATAGTTTATTTTGGCGCACCCGGTATATTTTTCATTTAAGCAACCACCTCTGAGGGGACCATTATGAAAATAAGGTCGATTAGACCTTTTCAGTGCTATCCCTGCTACCACAATTAAAGGGGTTTTTAACGGTATTTATTTGATTTTTAATAAAATTGTAATGTATCTACATTTAGTTTTAAAACATTGTAAATTTTACTTCTATTTAGTGGCAAATAGATACGTACGTACATATCATTGCAAATGTACTGACATTTTGATCAAAATTAATTCTTGAGACCAATTTTTGTTTTTCTTAGGTGTTCACAACTACTCTTCCCAACATCTTGATGAGGCAGTGGATATTCTGGCAAGGACAGTAGACAAATACCCTTACTCAAAATTGATTAGTCCTTCTTACAAATTATCACAATTTGAAGTGGCCCTGGAAGAAGCTATGAAACAATCCTACCTTCGAGTGGTGATTGAGCCTTGAAAGGTATCATATTTAACATACAAGATGTAGCTATTAATCTAATCTAAGGTGGTATTAATTGTTACTAAGATATATTTTATGGCTGATATCTGCACGTTTCGAATTTCCTGTTGCCCACATTGCGATATTAACGAGGTTTTACAAACTGCGAAAACAAGACCCTTTTATACCCGGGGGGGGGTACATGACTTGAGGATGGACGGGGGTCTGCCGCCCGGTTTTCAGAAAGCTACCCTCTTCTAATTACCGAAACTTGCTTTTGATACCCACTTTTATGATGAATTTTGGCGGAAAACTGCCCATTTTGACCATTTTATGCGAATTTCAGCAAAACCCCACCCATGTTTATGGAAAATCTGGCGAAAAAGGACCCCTGTTTAGAGAATTTTGGGCCCAAAAACCCACCCATATGGGCGGCACATACCCGTACCCTATGTACCCCCCCCCGGGCTTTTATAGCATCCCATTTCGTGCTATCTTTTCACCCCGTAAATTTTCAGAGCACTTCATAGTCAGGTGTCGTTCATCGAAACTGTTAACCTTACTATTACATTCTTCAAAATTTGTTAACTTTTGTACAATGGCTTTTGTACAATGGTGATTGGGAATATATTTGGTTTAAACATTTCAGACCTGATGAATTGCTAGACCTATGATTTCTGTCCTATTTATCACTACTGTTTACTGTTACCTTAGCTAATACCCTCCTCTGTCGCTCAAACCAGTGGCGGAGCAAGACAAAGAATAATTCAGGGCATCTTTTAACATTATAACTATTGGCCCAGTAGGCCCCCTTCCTGGCCCATTAGTTTGGGCCCTTTTCGTTAACTTTGCTTTATTGTTTTACCCCGTTATTGCCAAGCACCAAACAGTTCTTCCAATGAAATTGAGAGACCTGGACGCTCTGCCTTTAGATACACCTTCTGTTTGAACATTCCAGAAGCATTAGATAGACTTTACTGCTACGATCTATACAGGGGTCATCCTTTGGGCATACCATTTTCCAACATGGGCAGAAGGAGTTGTGGCGCAGTGGTGCGATCCTCTGGCGTTGCATCGAAGAATAGCCCGGCAGACAGGGTTCGAGCCCAGGTAGAGTCCGCCACTTCATTCAATGATGAGGAAGGGGGGTTTAAGTCCAAAATGTTCAAACTGGTAGGGTATAGAGGTATACCCAGACCTTTTTATTGCAGTTTGAAATTACAATTTTTGCCAAAAATTTGAAAGCGAGAGGCATATACCCTCTCATATCCTCTCCTGTCCCTGCCATTAGCTCAAACTATATTACTCGTTCAAGTTTAGCCACTTGAACATATAAGATTTATGTGGATGACGTAAAGGGACACCGTATGGCCACTTGAATTCTAGATTTTGCACCGTTGGCTGTTAACCACACAACATTCTTTACTTTGCCGTTTTAACTTACCAGTTTGTCATATGAATGTCAGCCAATCATACTGTCATGCATGCCCCGGTGAGAAGTCAGCCGTTCACCAGGGTCCTATTGATCAAAGAGATAATCAAATTTTCGCCGGGGAGATCCAAATGTGTACATAGGACAGCATGATTTAATAAGTATGTACAACTTGTTATTACCTGACTGACGTTTCAAAAACGAGGCAATACAAGAATCCCGCCAATCCCATTGGTTAATCGCACATTTCCCGCGGTTTTCCTGTAGCCTTGTATAATACGATACAAGGACGCGTTTTCCTCGCCACAGCAACTGATTTAGGCCTGTGAGATTTGCAATAAACTCAAGCGACACAACAGTAACAAAATGCGTTTGACTAAACGATATGAGACAAAATTGGAAGCTATCAGGTAATAAAACTCACACTGACCGGTTTTGTAGTTGTAAAGGAAATATAAAGCCCTCGGTCTTATTGCACAGACCTCGCAAGCTCGGTCTGTACTTTTTAGACCTCGGGCTTCATATTCTCCTCTACAACACAAAACCGGTTAGTATGCGCATATTGCAAACCTCGTTTTAGGGGTCAGTTATATATAATTATGGGTACAGGGGTGGGTTAGAATTGGTGGGGGTATTAAAGATATTTTAAGGAAAATTGGGGTATGAAACATTTTTGGAAATTTTGAGGAGGTACACAATTTTTCAAGGTAAATTCTTAAGAAAAATATTTCTATTATGCGAGAACGCCTATGGAAAGAGACATATTTGCACACCTGTAACGCTAGCCACTTTACATAAAAGCCTTCAAATCTTCTAGTGAATTTGCATAAAATTCCAGCTTATTGGCCGTCCATGGCAGTACTTTATTAAATTGAAGTAGCTTTGCCCTCCCATCTTTTATCTCTTTCACATAAGCAGAAGTTCTTTGATGTGGTTATCTGAAAATAGCTTCATAGGATGGCCAGTTGTGGGGGTATGAATTTTTTTTCTTATTTTCCAAGGGGTAAGAAAATTATTTAGGGAAAACTGGCAGGGGTACGAGAAGCCTTAACCAGTTTAGAAATTGTAACCCGACCCGATACTCAGAGTTATAAATAACTGACCCCTTACTACTTCGAAAATAACTAAAGTCTGTCTCAAATAAGGTCATGTGACATTTGCGATAAGGCAAAATTGCCTATCATGCAAAATTCATCAATTGGTTTATTCGTGGAAATTTTCACATGACATCTAATTTGCAAGTCTTAGCAACATTTGTATAATCATTGGGAATATGCTGGCACTGTCTTTATTCATAATATCATATTTTTATTAACCCTGTATACTTTATTGATCAGCTACCGCAATTGCAAAATGTTTGGTTTCAAGCTGTGATTCAATTCAAACCAGTTTTTCTTCTCAAATCAATCTACAACTGAAAATATTTTTATAAAAAACCGACTGTAGTTATGTAAATGAATGTGGCTAGATTCATTTCCAAGCCTTTGAAGTTAGCCTAGATCTCAAAATGTTTTGTTTGAACTCGGAAATTTCAAAAGGTCGATTTGTTTCATTTTCTAGTTTATTATCAACAAAATGGGTTACCAGGTGAAAATCCTACTTTCAAAGGCTATGTTGACAACACGCTTTTTTACATAAGAAACTTGGATCAGCACTTAGAACTAAGAGTTTCTTAAGTTCCCATGAAACTTTCGACGTTTTATTGGTAAACTTTCTCAATTAGTTTCTTATTTTTTGGGTCTAAAATTGCGTCATGGTTCGAAGTTGAGCCTTCTTTTATACAAAGGGCTTGCATTTTGCATTGATATTGTCACCACGAATAAGCCATACACATTAAAGCAAACAATTTCCATTTTTTGCAGTCTAAACTTGATATTTACAAACGCAATGCCGTGCGAAACGTAATCTACCGACTCTTGTTCTAGAAATAAAATTTCAGAGTTTCTTAATTGTTCTTGAACGTATTACTACAGTTTCTTCAATTTGTGGTCATCGTAGTACTAGTTTCTTATAAACCAGTTTTGTATAAAAAAACAGCTACTTTAGCTGACTGTTCTCTCGACCAATATCGTCAAATATGATACCCTTGGTTAGACCGTGGCTTGACCAAAATACCAAAATTGCAAAAAGTATACCCTTGGCTAAATTAGTAGTCTGAAAAAGGATACGCTTGAGCGCGGCACATCTTCAGGTACCTTTACTGTGGAAGAGCCCCCCGTGGTTGAACGGCAGATTCTGTGTTGAAAGAAGAAACGACCATATCCTTTGAGACCGTCCATAAAACATACAGCAAGCTCTGTCGATGCAGGCACTGTAGTCCATAAAAGTGGTGTTAAGTGCGTCAACTAAATTTCCCATGGTGACGAACAATTGAAGGACCCTTGTCTGAAGTAAGTTACATTAGGCTTAAATGCAGCAAGCAAGTGGACAAAAGAGGATCTTCCGTAATTCACTGCTGTACAAACTTAGCGCTTTGTGAATGCCAGTCATGCAAATATACAGCCTGCAAAGGCCTGCCTTGTTATCATATTACATCGTACAAAATTTTGCAGAGAAGCATTTCATTTTATAGTGAGGAGCAGTTGAAGATTTACGTTCATCTTACAAAGTGGACTGCGATACGACAGGTTGGTCGCGTTGGCTTTGAACATCGTGCACATATCGAGGTAAGACATCAATTTTGATATAAAACCTACAAGTTATATTTTATTTTCATTCTGAATAAAACAGGTTCCAAGGCTCGATCTTTTTTTGATTTTTTACAAAGTAAAAGTTAAGACGGTTAATAATTCTAATTTACAACCTATGTACAGAGTTGAAGGACCGAAAAGAGAATAAGAGGAGAAAGGAATCACATTTACGCCTCCATCGATAATTTTTGTTGGAATATTTTTGGGGAGGGTGATACAGTTTAGCCCCCCCCCCACAATGGGACAATGCTTTGTGTTGTGACCCTTCACAGTTTTTAATAAAGGTACCTTGAAATAGCTTTCTCAAGTATTTAGAGGCTAGCCAATTCAAGGATATATAAGTTAACGTGGCCGCTGCCTCTGAACATACAAGTGCTTATTAAACCATTAAACGTTGTATGCTGCACCAGCTGTAAGAACTGTAAGCGAATTTTACACCCATCTTTTTAAAGACTGGAAGATGAAATCATACAGCAATTGAAGCGTTGCGGAATATGAGGCGAAACGAAGCGTTAAGGAATATGAGGCGAAACGAAGCGTTACGGAATATGAGGCGAAACGCGTAAGATATCGCAATTACAAAGTAAAATTTATCTTACATGCCATGTCAAGCTTATCCTAGATAATCATAGTTTATCCATTTTAAGTNAAGAACCCCCCCCCCCCCCCCCGTGAACCCTTCACAGAGTTTTTAATAAAGGTACCTTGAAATAGCTTTCTCAAGTACTTAGAGGCTAGCCTACTCAAGGATATATAAGTTAACGTGGTTGCTGCCTCTGAACATACAAGTGCTTATTAAACCATTAAACGTTGTATGCTGCACCAGCTGTAAGAACTGTAAGAAAATTTTACACCCATCTTTTTAAAGACTGGAAGATGGAATCCTACAGCAAGTGAAGCGTTACGGAATATGAGGCGAAACGCAGCGTTATGGAATATGAGGCGAAACGAAGCGTTACGGAATATGAGGCGAAACGCGTAAGATATCGCAATCACAAAGTAAAATTTATCTTACATGCCATGTCAAGCTTATCCTAGATAATCATAGTTTATCCATTTTAAGTCTGTGTACTCTTGTGTTCTGTAAGTCTGCTAATTTCGAAGTAAACACAAATTATCTGGGAAGACAAGTTTTAAATTGCTCTTTTGAGATCATGTGTCCTTGATATCAAACTGTACTTGTCGCTTCGGCTCGGATAAACCGATGCAACCAGTGACTATGTTCACGACTACTGTAATGTTAGATAGATGAAGTGAAGATGAAGTTACAGTTTCTAGCGCCAAGCGCTGCGATATGGCATATGTAAGTTTCGATAAGAGCTACTACTAATTTGTTTACAAGGAACCGCTTATAAGATGTTGTAGACTCATTTTTGCAAAAGTTAGAAACAGTACTACGTTGCCTGCGTGCAGCCTGCGTGCAGCCTCAACACTCCTCGAAATGTTTTTGAGGCTGCACGCAGGCTAATGCTACGTTGTAGACTGATTATATGTTCGTAGGTTATCGCTATTGATAGGCTGATGGACGCTATAACTACGACTCATGGACTTACGCTTCCAGAAACGGACATGGCCTAAATTATCTGCTATTTTTTCTCGAAACCATCGACCCTAATCACCGCAAAAAGTGGTCATCCTGTCCGGAAGTGCTATACTGCAAAACAAGCTATCAGTACTTAGATGAATGTTTCTTCAAGCTATTAAAGCAAAAAACTCAAAAAAATAAGTGTCATTTTGGTTATTTGGGGGCGCAAAAGATCTCGTAAATTCGTTCGCTACTTTGAGATTTTGATCGTTGGAGCAGTTCAGTCGAACGCGTTGTTCGAACGCTTTTGTTTGCCTTTGGCGGGAAGTTTGAATTGAAGAAGAATCAGCCAATCCCATCAAGTTATTTCAAGTCTTGCATCGTGATTGGTCCAGGAACAAATTTGTTCCTGGCGAGAATATTTTTGCCGTTTTGAATAAATTCAATTCAATTTTTTTTTTCAATTTCATGTATATTCTCAGCTAAAAGCTACATGTTAAACTAATATAATACGATGCTAAATTATACAGATAATGAGAAACGCGTGAAATATAATTTACGTAATGCATCTAAATCGTGGAGCTGAAGAGGACATATAGAAAGAACTCTGGTAGAGCTTTCGAGCTATATGCCCTCGGTTACGTGGTTTATAGCGAGC
>REGL01000964.1:5030-16806 GCA_004194395.1 Aurelia aurita complex sp. Pacific
AAATAAACATGATGACGAGGCTAAAGGAAATGACATATTTGTAGGCAGTATTCCTGCTACAACCTACCCCTCCTTAACAAAAAAATTACACACATGTTTTGTAATTTTTTTTTTCGACGATAAGACATTAGACTACAATAAAGAAACTACAATCAACGCTTGAATGTCCAATAATGATGCAGTCCATTTTCTGTGCTACAAAAACTACAATTAATCAACGACAAATCCGTAAGAAAACCTCTTGGTTTAACAACAAAACGTATGTACCTCCATGTAAACCTCCTTCCATTTGGAGGTATGGGCGCGACTTAATGAGGCCTTTAAGTCGCCCGTGACGAGCTAATACTTGGCGAGCGGCTGGAAAGTGCTCGTAGATGTACTTGCATGGTTGCGAAGAAACAGCAGATTTAGTTGGTAGTGACTCTAGATACTTACCAAACTCGAATGCAATGTTCACTAAATCTGTGTTTGCGGACTGTTTGATTACTTGTTGTACAATATCCGTATCCGGTTCAATGGTGGCATCGCTCGGTACGCGTAAGTCTCCGTTTTCGGGCTCTGGTACAACAACCACCTTTTCTATGTTGACGGGGCGAGGAAGATCTGCACCTGTGATGGTGTTGCGCAAAGTTAACAGATCAGACTGGTTGTAAGGGTGACCGGTGACAACGAACGGACCGTCAAAGTTCCGTACAAAGCGCGATGCCTTACCAGACTGTGATCCTATGAAGTCTTTGCGGATGTAAACAACGTTTCCATCCGAAATGTGTAAATCACGCGAAGCAATGTCGTAAAGTTCGCGTTGATGACGTCGTAAATCAGATTTGATTTCGCGAAATTCCTTATGCGCGTCCTTCATATTGGCGACCAACTGGTGTGCATAATGATCTGCTGGAAGTGGATTTAGCGGCAATTGCAGCAAAATTGTTTCCGGGGACGGTGCGTTGCATCCGAACACGAGAAAAAATGGCGTTATGTTCACTGTTCCTGCGACTGGTGATGTGTTGTGCGCATAGACTGCTGGCTGTAGAAATTCCTCCCAACAGGCCTGGTTGCATTCACAATAGATTCCGATAGCGCTATTGAGAAAGCGATGGACGCGTTCTGTGGAACCATTGAGGCGCGGGCGATAACCAGATGTAAACACTTGCTTGATGGAAAGCAGCGCAGAAAGTCTGTGCAAAACTGCGTTGAGAAATTCACCTCCACGATCACGTTGCAAAATGGCGGGAAAACCAAATGGTAGAAGGACTTCGTGCAATAAAACTCGGGCTGCTGTTGTAGCAGTTTTTTCCGGTACTGGAATAGCCCTGAGAAAATTAGAATAAGGGCAGACAGCCGTGAGAATCCACTTGTTCCCCGAGGGAACCTGCATTGGACCGTGAGTTTGTTTTAGTGTTTTGAACCGAATGCAGTGCGGACAGCGGCGAATCCAGTTACGGACATGCTTAGATAAATTGCGCCAATAGAAATCACGGGAAACAGCGTTGTAAGTTGCGTCCCGCCCTCGGTGCATACCTAACGGGGAGTCATGATATTCATGCAAAATGTGGTGCTGTAGATCAGTGTCCGATGGAACGAAAATGCGCAGATGGTCTGAATTTTCCATAAATTCGTCGGAATAAAACAACAGACCATCGATGATTTTGGTGCGTTTTGCCATGCTGGAAACCCATTTCCGCAGTTTTTGGGCGTGTTGGGAGATTGATTTTTGATTTTTAATAAACTGCGCGAGGGGCCCTAACCAGGAGTCTTGACGTTGTTTCTGCGCAAATTGAACCCTGTCAAAATTGAGTGTGCACAATGTTTCTAGATTGTCGGGCAATTGATCAGAAGCGGGCATATTTTCCTGCAGTGCATTGTTTCCGTCGCCAGAGGTGATGATGCACACTTTTGCAGCGGATTGGTTCTTGTCATTAGAAGATAAAGCCCTTTTAGAGGTTTCTGGAGAATCTACAGAGCAGGCAAGGCTTAAACAGCTCAGTGTAAAGTTTGAAAGCTCAGAATCTAGTTCAGTGTTACTTAGACATAGATCAAAGCAGAGAGCTGTAAGAAAATAGTTTGAAGCTTCTAATGGAGGAATGACAAGAATGTTGACCTCTGGATGCGGACTCGGTAACGGAGCACGACTCAAGGCATCGGGAACAATATTGTCTTTACCAGGGCGATGTTCAACCACAAAATCAAATTCTGCCAAAGAGAGACACCACCTTGCAAGTTTTGAGTTTTGGGACGCAATCAAAGCTAAGAATTTCAGATTTGCGTGGTCGGTNACTTAGACATAGATCAAAGCAGAGAGCTGTAAGAAAATAGTTTGAAGCTTCTAATGGAGGAATGACAAGAATGTTGACCTCTGGATGCGGACTCGGTAACGGAGCACGACTCAAGGCATCGGGAACAATATTGTCTTTACCAGGGCGATGTTCAACCACAAAATCAAATTCTGCCAAAGAGAGACACCACCTTGCAAGTTTTGAGTTTTGGGACGCAATCAAAGCTAAGAATTTCAGATTTGCGTGGTCGGTGATGACTTTGAACTTTCGACCCATCAGGTAATGACGAAATTGTTCCAGGGCCCATTTGACGGCGAAGAATTCTTGATGAGCTGTAGGCCAGCGCGATTCTGTTTCGTTGAATGAGCGGGAAGCAAAGCAAACTGGCCTAAGGTCGCCTTGATATATCTGCGCAAGTATCGTCCCGCAACCTATTTTGCTTGCATCTGTGTGCACTTGAAATTCCTTGTCCCAATCTGGGTGGTACAAAATGATGTCCTTAGAAAGCAAGGCCTTTTTGAGGTCCTGAAATTCAGCCTCGTATCGATCCAGTCTTTTTGACTGAGCAAAGAGCGTAAATTTTGACTGCGATGGGACATATTACGAATGTACTCACAAAAATAGCCAACCATGCCCAGAAAACGTTTTAGGCTTGAAACATTGTGCGGGCGCGAAAATTATGAAACTGATTCTGTTCCCTTTTCCGTGGGAAAACGTCCTTCAGGAGTGACGCGATGGCCTAAAATTTGCAAATTTTTGGAGGAAAAGGTACACTTGGATGGCTTGAATTGAATAACAAATTTTGCCGCGCGTTCGAAAATCTCCTCATAATGGCCTAAAGCTTCCTCATGCGATGAAGACCATGTTACGCAATCATCAATGTATATGATGAGCCATTTGTACAAAAAATCGGCAAACACTGTGTTGAGGATGCGCTGAAATGTCTGGGGGGCGGTTTTTAATCCAAATGGCATACGCAAATTTTCCCATAAACCCAGATGGGTGCAAAAGGGAGTTTTCTCCCTATGTTTAGGGTTGACCGGTACTTGCCAATATCTGCTAGCGAGATCGAGCTTGGCAAAAATTTTCCCTTCACTTATGTCATCTAAAATGTTGGAAACATTAGGGATAGGATACCCATCCCCCAGGGTAACTGCATTGAGACCCCTATAATCGACCACAAAGCGGGGGGGCTGAGGTTTTCCCTTCTCTAGTGGTTTACGAACCAAAATACATGGGGCTCCCCAAGGAGAATTACTAGGCTGAATTATCTTGAGTCTGATCATGCGTTCGAGCTCCTCCTTGATGGCTGTGAGTNTAAGACCCTATTTTGGACAATGGGTCGATGAATTCACAACAGATCGCTGAACTACTTTGGTCACGCTATTATGGTATCAGTACAAACATAGGGATCAAATCTTAAAAAAAGTCGGTGTAGAATTCTATTGCAGTTTTCTTTGAAATAAATGGCTTGGAAGGAACTTAAGATTTTTTGCTGTAAGTCTGCTGTGACAATTCATTTATATCTTGATTAGTTTCAATAAGGTGGCATTTACTAAATTTGAGGCTATGACGTCATCAAATGTCTAAATAATAAACTAGAAAAGCTACAGATTTCTGCTTGCCACCTGCAGGTTATTGAATGTTTCCTCTATTAGTTTAGGATTTACGATGATTCAAATGTTCTTATCATTTTCCATGAATTTTTTCAAAAATAGTTAAATTGCCGCCATTTTGAGAAAAATCGAGATATCAAAAAATTTCCATTGCAGATTTACAGCAAAATACCATAAGTTCCTTTCAAGCCATCCAATTCAAAGAAAACTGCAATAGAATTTTACACCAACCTTTTTAAAGAGTTGAAAGATTTGAGCCCAATGGTACCACTACAGTTGTCGGAATAAGGGACTACATTTTTGAGCAGCAAGAATGATTACTCAGGCTTCACACAGTTATAATATGTTATTTCAGGATTCAGACTCGGGACCTCAAAACCGCTAGGAACATCAACATTTTTACATCTGTTGGAAACCAGGATCGCCTCAGCTGACAAGCTGCGTTGCAGACTTCACACGAGAATCGTACGATCATGGAAGCACTCTGAAATCGTACGATTCATGCCATCTTGAATAACCATCAAATTCATTGACACCATGCATTTATTAATGAGAGGCCCTGCAAATGCGATTGTTATGATTTGAACATCTGACAAACATTATACCTCGTTTTGAATAACCACACCTGCCTGTTTTCTTGACATGAATGAGAGGCCAGGCTACCTGCGAAAGCAAATTTCGAAGTTTCTGGAACTTGCCTCGCGTCACCAAAAGTTTTTTGATTTGCGTTTCGATGAGCAAGTTACTCATAGGACGTACGTACGTTTATTTTCAACAAAACTCCTTCTGTTTGAACAAAAAATCCAAAAAATCTCTAAACATTTTCTCTGATCTCGTATGCATTACCCACGGTATTACCGCCCATAAGCGTATTTGTTGGGGAGATGAGATACGGTTTGTCCGAGGAAACTTGTGTGTCCCCCTTGCAGTAGGTTAATGCTCATGCGCCCGTCAGGGTTCCAACCCAAAACGCTACTGCGCAGGAGCATTAACCTTCTGCAAGGGGGGACACATACGTTTCCTCGGACAAACCGTATCTGGTTTCCCCATCAAGTATGGGAAGAACAAATCTAAGGAGGCTGCCTGACACAAAGTCCATTGTTTACCATAATCTTTGCCCGGCTGAGGGCATTTTTTGCCCGATTGGGGCTGATTTTCGATAATTTTTTCTAAAGTTCGGGGGGCTACCGTCCCTCCCCGGCCCCCTGGCTCGTATGCTTATGTTACCGCCCCTTGCAGCGTCAAACGTAACTAAAAGGATTCTTAGCCTTGATGCTCTATGATCAGTTCAGTGAAAAAATGCGACATCTTTTGTACCTTGGCTCCAGGAGAGAACAGGAAAATCGATGAGGAAATTTGTCTAGGACAGATCGAAGAAAAGTATAAGAACGAACAACGTCGACATTTTACTGCAACTCATTCCAGGACAAGTATTGTATTTTCAATATTTTATTCCAGGACGGGTTTCAAAATTTTTCTTTGGCCGGCACAGGCCCCGTTGTTACCCACCAAGGTAGGCCCCCAGGGGGCTGTGTAACAGAAGATTTTCATTTTTCTCCAACAAGAACGACAGGCATGTGTCATTTTGAGGAGGAAACCAAGTTTTTTGGGGGGATGGAAGCCTCTAAGAAATGATAGTCACAGGCCCATTTATAAGGAAAGAAATGAGAGGAAATATAATTAGAGAGGCCCTCCCTTCCCTCTTCTCTTTCCCTTCTCTTCCGTGTCCTTCAGGGGGTAAGGAAAAGAGAGGACGAAGACCTTCTCTAATTCTTTTTTCAACCCATTTCTTTCGGAATTCGTTCACATTACGAGGGAAGTGTTAAACAGGCCATTTGTCGTTCTTTGGGAGCTTTGGGAGTCTCTTCATATTTCCACCTACCTTGTGTCTAACAAGTTGTAGTCACAGACAGGCGAGACTTTAATACCTGGCAAATATGTTTGTGTAGGTTTATCGTGAATTAGTCCAACGTTAACAAATATATCAATCTCAATGCAAGCAGATAAGTCATACTCTCCAACCCTTTCAGTATTACCATGGTAAAATGTAAACTACCATGGAACTTGATATCATTGGTTGAATCTGTTGATTGGTTGATTAGAAGTGTCGTTGTTTGGGCACCCCACCATTCTTCAGCGTAATCATTGGCTTTGGACTTTGCCAAATAGTTATTTACTGGATAAAGGGGGAATTGAATCCTATTTCTATCTCATGAGCTCCAACACTACACGTTTATTCCTCTATTTTACTTCCATATCATCATAACCTTTGGTTTTACTGAGACCCTTTCAGTTTCCGTATGAAAAACTGACGGAACTTTTTTCTTAACGGTCCAAAGATATTCCATCACCTGCCAAACGTAGAGCTGACAGGCGAGATTCCACCTTCAATAGAATCCTTTGTATGTTTCATTTCGCAAATGTTTCTCATATTTGTAATGTATCCGCTGCTTTTAGCCTGTATTGGGAGGGAAAATCATAGTTTTGGAAGGTTGGCTTATGTAGCCTGTTTAAAATTTGAATTCAAACAAACCTTGACCATCGGCGTAGGGGGGGATAAAATTTGGAGGGGCTGCCCGATAAAAAGTCCATTGTTTGAGAAAATTTTTCCCGACTTGAGGCAGATTTCTGCCCGATTATGGCTGATTTTTACAAATTTCTCTGACGTTGGGGGGGCTGCAGCCCCCCCTGTCCCCCTGTCTCCTACGCCTATGACCTTGACCAGCTTTTATAATACATAGATCTACACTGCAGCAGTCGAACTCATAGAAAAGTCAAACTTTTCTATCATTTATCATTTCAGCTACTGCAATGTGGAGCCCAATCTTCCGCTTACTAATTTTATTTTCAGACAGTCCGAAATTGCATCGTGCCTTCAAAGGACCCTGGGTAAATATGGCTCTTTAAAAGGGTTGTATAAAATTTCATGGCCTTTCATGTGTTTTCCCTAAACACATCTGAAAACTGCGACTCGAGTTCAGGTTCAGCTGTATTTCCAAAATCGTTGGGCTTATTATTTTCAACGAAACGAAACGAAGCGAAACCGAACGAAACCAAAACAATTTATCTCTTTTCTATTCCCAAGAGAACGAAACCGAACGAACCCAAAGCAATTTGGCTTTTTTCCATTCCCAAGAGAAACAAAAAAAAATTGTTTTCACATGTTTAGCACATTAGGAATCTCTAGACAATTTTTTCACACAAAAGTTGTTTTACAGCTTTACAGCTGCTATGCCGAGCAAAGCTGATTTCTTTCAGCACAAAAGATTCGAAACAATTTCATGATTTGAAACAGTTTATTTCGTTCCTAAGGGATCCACTTCAGGCAGAATCGAATTGAAATTGGTCTCGACACATGGGACGTAAAGTATTTAAAAGGAATCAATGTCTCTCTTGAGATCACCTATACAATCCAACCAAAATTAATCAACCAATGTGTTTAGCGCATTACGAATCTCTGGACAATTGTTTTCACACACAAGTTGTTGTAAGTGTGCGTTGATGATTCTTTCCTTGTTATGATTCTTTGATGATTCTTTATTATTTTCGCACAAAAGATTAGAAAAATTTCATGATTTGAAAACAGTTTATTTAGTTCCTAAGGGATCCACTTCAGGGAGAATTGATATGAAATGGGTGTCAACACATGGGACGTAAAGTATTTAAAAGGAATCAATGTCTCTCTTGAGATCACCTATGCAATCCAACCAAAATTAATCAACTGGGAATCTCTGGACAATTTCAATTCGATTCTCCCTGAAGTGGATCCCTTAGGAACTAAATAAACTGTTTTCAAATCATGAAATTGTTTCGAATCTTTTGTGCTGGAAGAAATCAGCTTAGCTAGTAAAAACAATTGTTGTGTGAAAAAATTGTCTAAAGATTCCTAATGCGCTAAACACGTCGGTTGATTAATTTTGGTGGAATTGTGTAGGCGATCTCGAGAGAGACATTGATTCCTTTTAAATACTTTTCGACTATATTTATGTACATTTCGGTTCAGAAAGATTCCATTACTATGTAAAGAGACATACCGGGTGAGCCAGAAAAAGTTCCCACTTTCGAAAATTCGTAGCACCACAAGTACTTCATGGATATGAATTATTCAAATTCTAGTTGAAAGCCAAAAGATCAAAGTATTTTTGTGATTTTTCTCGTCTTCTTACGAGCACTGCAAATATAGGTAAATTCAACTTTACAAAGGCCTTCGGCTAAAGATCAAGTCATAAATCGTCAAAATCGGTCTTGTGTACGATTTATCGTAGCCTGCCAAAAGTGCATAGTTTATTTTGGCGCACCCGGTAGTGAAAGGAAATTCAATTGATTTTTCTCGTATGAATCGCATGATCTTTGGATAAAAGATCTCAGAGTTGGAATTTATCTCCATTCAATACAGCACTTTTTCTTGTTCATTCCCCCCCCTCTTTACTTTTGTTTACTGTTCCTTTGAAAACTGAGAAATAGACCGTCAAATGCAGAGCATTTCTTCTCTTCCAAGTAAAAAACATCATGGAAAAGTTTCCTGATCCATTCACTACATTTTGAGGCTTCATTTCTTGGATGTAAGAATATACGGTACGTTTTCCTGGTAGTGAATTATGCATTGATAATAACAAGGGGACTCAAATTTAAAATAAAATCGTTGTAAATTGGGAACACTCTCATAACATGCCCTTTCCTCAACATCATGCGCTGACCTGGGGTGTTCAGAGAATCTATGAATGACATTGCCTATTTTGCGTCAATTAGATAGTGCCACGCCCCTTTTTTATATGAACGACAAAATACGTCGATTTTAAGAAAAATTGTTCATTTTTGATAAGTCTTCAAAGGCTTTATTGCTGCCAAAAAGCAAGTCAAAACAGCACACATGCCTGGATCCAACCAAACTCTAGTTGATCTCCAAAAAGGGTTAAAAAATTCTAATGCGCATGTGAGTTACACGCATTTAATCTTTGACCATTTTCAGACAGTCTGAAAGGGCTAAATTTTCAAAGGCGCATTACTCAAAAGGTTCTTGTGCCATTGTGTTCTAATTTAGTCAACATTTGTAACCAAACGAGGTCTTCATGGCAACAAACTTTGAAGATTCTAATGCAAGAAATAGAATATTTTGGAGCTTTTAAAAAACTGAATTTTGTATTTATACCGTACCTAATGACTGTTTTATTCGATGGAGAAGTGCGCTGTGTCGAGGAAAAGCAATAAATAACAAATTAAACATTGCTCCAAACAAATTCAGCTTTTCATATTATTGTTTATCATTTTCCATGCAAAACTATCAATTATTTCGACCAAAAAGTCGGCACGATTTAAACATTTCAGATTACTAATTTCTTCCTGCAATATGCCAAACTGTAAGTTGAAATATCTAGCATGTATCTAGAATGAATAGAAATTGCCAGATGAAAAGATTTTTCTATATGCTCTGTCAAACGTCGGAACTTTTTCTGGGACACCCGTTATGCAGCTCTGCCCTCTCCTCCTTGCCCTTTCAAAAGAAAGAACGTTGCACGAAGACAAAGCTCCAATGTACTAATGGTCCGGCAATTGTGATATGTCTAAAGATCATTCCCTTGTACACAGAAAACTGTAAGGGGATTCCGCAGATCCTTTGATTTCACCGAATTTGCCCCTTACCCAGCTTTGGGGGCGAATTCAGAAAAGGAAATATTTTTGCATGAAGTACAGGGAATACGAAGATATTTGGAAAGTCTCGTGAGGATCAGTGCAACGGTGCTCGAGTTTTACGTGCAACAAAGTTTGTTTCAGAAAATATTAAAATAGATTGATATTAGGAGTAATCCAGGTTAAAACATGAACCAGTCATTCATTTTACTTTGTCGCGCAGTTTTCAAGTTTTTTGTTGATCAATATTTTTGTGTTTCGTTTAAAGAGCTCTTATTTGAATTCTTGTTTTTTCTATCATAGAGTCAATAAGATGTTTTGATATGAAACCAGAAACTGAATGTATGAATCTCGCTGCGACAAAAGTCTGCAGCATTGAATTCGACACGGTCATCGAAGATATGTACAAAACCTGCAACAAATCCTGTGGCTATTGTCTAGGTATTTGATTTTCTCATTACTAAATTGGCTGTGTCAATGTAAAAATTTATGAGTGCTTATTTGCTCCAGAATTATGTAAAATCAATGATACACTTGAAAAAAGCTTTTTGGTGGAGGATAAAGTTTGCAGAAATTCTTGCAGAATCTTATCAAGGGCCCAACCTGCTTCAAGTCAGATAATCCCCGTTGCATAGACCTAATACTGACTAATAGGAAACATAATTTCCAGAATACAACCACAACTGAAACGGGGCTATCTGACTTTCACGCCATGATTGTTAGCATGCTGAAAGGTGGATTTAGCAAGAGAGGCCCCAAGATAATTGCCTATCGTGACTATAGCGCCTATTGTGCCGTGGATTTCAGATCTGACCTAATGGGTCATATTCGGTGTGATTCGTCGGATCTTGTTAGCTATGGTGCTTTTGACGGTCTGTTCACAGATGTGCTACTAAATTGGCTGAACACGCTCCTATAAAGAAAAAGTACCTTCGCGCAAATGATGGGCCTTTTATGCCCATTGGTATTGTGGACAAGATTTGTGTCGATGGTGTCCACAATACCTGGCCTAAATGTTGCTAAATGAATAAATGTAGGCCAGGTCTAGAACGCGGACACTGCAGACATCACCAATATCGTGGACATGTCCGCACCATTTGCCAATCCGTGTTTTAGGTTTTCACATAGGGAGAAACCTAAAACGCGGACATTGCGGACATTCTCCAATTCTTCGAAATAAAGTGTTATAACCACGTTTCCACGATCTTTATGCAGACCCCTTCACAGAGAGTCACGGAGAGTTAGTTGTTGGCGATTTTATTCATGTCCGCGAAATCAATGTCCGCGTTTTAGGTTTTCACATAGGGAAAAACTTAAAATGCAGACATCGCGTAAATTTTCCAATTCTTCGAAATAGAGTGTTATAACCACGTTTCCACGATTTTTATGCACACCCCTTCACAGAGAGTCACGGAGAGTTAGTTGTTGGCGATTTTATTCATGTCCGCGAAATCAATGTCCGCGTTTTAGGTTTTCACATAGGGAAAAACTTAAAATGCAGACATCGCGTAAATTTTCCAATTCTTCGAAATAAAGTGTTATAACCACGTTTCCACGATTTTTATGCACACCCCTTCACAGAGAGTCACGGAGAGTTAGTTGTTGGCGATTTTATTCATGTCCGCGAAATCAATGTCCGCGTTTTAGGTTTTCACATAGGGAAAAACTTAAAATGCAGACATCGCGTAAATTTTCCAATTCTTCGAAATAAAGTGTTATAACCACGTTTCCACGATTTTTATGCACACCCCTTCACAGAGAGTCACGGAGAGTTAGTTGTTGGCGATTTTATTCATGTCCGCGAAATCAATGTCCGCGTTTTAGGTTTTCACATAGGGAAAAACTTTAAAATGCAGACATCGCGTAAATTTTCCAATTCTTCGAAATAAAGTGTTATAACCACGTTTCCACGATTTTTATGCACACCCCTTCACAGAGAGTCACGGAGAGTTAGTTGTTGGCGATTTTATTCATGTCCGCGAAATCAATGTCCGTTCGTAACCGAGTCAATAATCTAAACAAAAGTTTGAAACGGGAATACTTCTCCAAAAAGATCGCCCTTGAAAAAGGAAATCTTAAAGAAACTTGGAAAACGCTCAATCTCTTACTAAATAAACGATCGAAGACAACCAACGTTGGATCTCTTAATGTTGATGGAGAGGTAATTAGTGAGAATTCAGGTATCGCCAGGTCTATGAACGAGTTTTTCTGTAGTGTGGGAAGTAATCTTAGTGTTAAGATACCACAGCAACCCAACCC
>REGL01000964.1:20502-33091 GCA_004194395.1 Aurelia aurita complex sp. Pacific
TGCATGCTTTGTATCTTGTTTGTGACGTCATCAACGCTCAGTGATGTCATAACACAAATTTCTGATATCATCAAAATAGGATTTAGTGTACATCAATCGAAAGCTTGTCTCACAAGGAGTCGAATGGTGCATTACTTGGATGAATTCGACTAATCTGTCCCGAGTTATAACTGTAAAAAGGATTTTCTAGGTGCCAATCTTATGACGTCATTTCCGGCGAACGCCCATCGAAAATCAAAATGTACCCAGGCCCATTTTGTAGAGCATACTTTAAAATACCAAAAGAAACTTTCAAAACAAGGTCTCCTAAAAGTTGTCACGGGACCGTAGATTTCGACCCAACTAAATGAACATACTGACTCGCATAGTAACCTACTGGCACCGATTGGCAACAATGAACGAAAGCGGCTTAGCAAAGAAAGCTTACAATGATGTGCTCCTACAGCCAGATGAAAAGTCGGATTGGAAAGTGACAATCAAATACATTCTAAAAATCGTTGATCTACGTTTCCTATTTAATGTTCCCTGGAAGTTAAGGCCATCGCAGGTAAAAAAGCATTTGAAATCAAAAGTTGCAGCGCTCTTCGCGATAAAATGGAGCGAGTGTGTACGCCAGGCATCGGTAACTAGCATCAAGTATAGAAAACTTAGGTACTACAAATTACTTAAAAGTAAATTCGAAATAGCGAAATACCTTGTACATCTCAAGGACTTTTCATTAAGACAGCAAGTCGCTATATTTAGATGTCGCGATCACAACTTAATGATAGAAGTAGGACGGCATAAAAACATAGCTTTGGAAAATAGAATTTGCACCAAGTGTAACAATAGCTGTATTGATATGAGGACGAGATTCATCTGCTACTCGAATGTAGTGCATACGTAAATTTAAGGCGACAATACTTGAGTCAGGAAATCATACAAATAATTAACAATCAAAATGACAAAAATGAAGCATTCAAACTGATAAATAACAATGAAGACCCAGAATACATTCTATCAATTGCAGAATATTTAAAAGAAGCATTTAAAAGCAGAATCGATATTAGCTAAGAAAGGATTGATTTCTTTGTCCATTCACCCAAGACCTTGTTTGTTCGTTCTTATTGTTCGCGTTTTTGTTTGTTTTTGTTTTTTGTTTTTGTCTTTTACTTGTTCATAAATTATGTTTGTAGATTTAGCTTGTAGTTATATTCGTAAATTTAGCTTGTAGAGACCATGTACCATCGGGTATAGTGTCATTGATTTAAAAAAAAACTTCATTTTCAGGGGGTAATGATGGGAATAGAAATTGGTTTTTAAAAATGACGGGAAAGGAGAACACATGACAGAAAAAAAACGAATGTCATGTCGTATCGTCTTGGCTGATAGTATCAAGTGGGATGGACCTCTTGAAAATGGCAAGAGATTGTTAGTTATTCAAACGAAAACAATGATATGAGTACAATAGTTTCATCCTTGGGGTATCTCTGTATCTCAAGAGTGCGGCTCCGAATTCTCGCTGAAGGAACCCATGGCCCCAGAGTGAAATCTTTGGGGAACGAAAGAATTTGCAATTCAGAACATTGAAGAGCAGTTATTTTTACCTGGGGAGATGGCAAGTACGGAAAAACGTTTGAAGTTTTGGCAGCTTTTATGGTGAAGAGACTGGAGGCTACTTATGAGCTGATTAGTGCACCAAGAAAGAAGTAACAAATATTGGCCTAAATTTTGTGAAGTCATTATTGGCAGTGTGTTTCAAGTCCAAGATTAACACATGCAACTTGTCTCGTCTTGTTACAAAACGAAGGCAGAACTGTCAACTGACATCATGCTGCAAAGACTTACAGTGAATTCCAATTGACAGAGATGTATACGAGCTCCTTTCATGCAGGAAAATGCAGGAAAGCGTCATTGACAATTTTAGACTGAACATGCTGAGACTTGAAGTGGGGTGAATAAATAAGAAAATGTTTGTTCTTTTTCTTCATATTCAAAGTATATAATCATAGACTATGTTGAAGTTTGAAAAAGTTTAATAATACTTAATAATTATTAATAATAATTATTAATATGTATATTTCAGGCCCGTAGGAAGTCGGGGGGGGGGGCATTATTGAAGTTCAAGCCCCCTCCCAATAATTTTGAAAACAATGGTGCCATGTCACAAGCATTAATTAGATGTATCGTTCTCCATTGTTTTAAGGACAATTGCCCCCCCCCCTAATCAGAAGATGCTTCCTATGGTCCTTGCATATTTATTGATTTAGTTATCGACATATCGACACTGTTGTAAGCTGGCATTTGAATTTCACGGTACTTTGCTCTCAAAAATCTTTTATGATACAGTAAACAAATAATTGAAAATAATTTCTATTCACTGTTATTACGTTATTACACAATAGTTTTATATAAGAAACTTGGATCAGCCCATAGAACGGAAATGTTCTTAATTTCGCATTAAAAATTCAGCCTGGTAAAACCAAAAGGTCTTATACTGTACTATGTTTTGCTATTTTGTGAGTGTGTGAATAAGGATCTAATTGTTTGTAATATATACAGAATGCTTCTTTGATACATGAAACATCAAATGGGAAGATGACGTGTTTTGGTGTGTTTGAAATTGACAAAGATTTCATTGGCATGTTTGCCAATATCTTTGAATTTTAGCAGTCAAAAGTTTCTTTGAATAGTATTAAATTTTTGGCCATCTTAAAGTGCCTCATAAACCTGTTTCTGATATAGTCTGAGAAAAAAATTTTCTGCTTTTAAATGCTCATTGATTTTGATTACCTTTCACCTTGAGTTGAAGTCTTTAAGGTGCTACATACCTAATTCGGACCTGAAAAATCGAATTTTTTTATTTCGTATTTTCTGATCCAAAATTTATCATAGAATCAGATGGTGAAACCGTCTGGTACCATTTTATTACTATTTTGTCACAAATTTGAAAATTTTTAGCTCTTGGTCATGTCTATTTACCCTAGAAACGCCATAGCAACGGTGTTTTTCTCAATTTTTGCTCCGAAGAAAAGTCAAATTTCTTGTTCCTTATGTCCAGCATTCTGTATTTTTACAAAGGGTGAAAAGAGGCTGTTGTCAACCAGAGGCTGGAGCTTCTTCTTTACCCATGTTGTTGAAACAACATACGGAATAGAGAATATTCAGTACAGAGGTCACCTTTTGCGGTCCTCATTGCCGAAAGATATTAAAGATTCCAATACACTTGCTGAATTTAAGCGAAAAATAAAATTATGGAATGGAAATACTTGCATCTGCAGATTGTGCAAAGTATTCATTAAAGATTTAGGGTTTTTGAAGGCTAGTAGCAAATTATATTTATAAACTAAGGTTTGACTTATTTGTTGGCATTAATTAGCTTAGTAGCTATACATACTTTTTACCTTTTCGCCAACGTAAAAGAAATTGTTAATAATAATAATGTCTTTCAAACTCTCTTGATACGTCATAACATGCAGCATTACGAGGCCAGCCCCGCTGGCCGGGATAGTTTTCACTCATATAAACACAAACTAAAATCATCCCGCCTATGCGAGCCAGCCCGTGGCTCGCCTCATATAAACAGGCCCTTATACGTCTTGATTAAAGTATGTACCCATGTAAGGGCCTGCTTTTATGAGGCGAGCCAGCCCGCCTGACCGGGCTGGCTCGCCTAGGCGGGATGATTTTAGTTTGTGTTTATATGAGTGAAAACTATCCCGGCCAGACGGGCTGGCCTCGTAATGCTGTATGTTATGACGTATCAAGGGATTTTGAAAGACAATGGCCAGACAAAGACTTTGAAATTAAACGATGAAGTCTCGCCTACGCAAATCAATTATATTCACCTCGGTCAACCGGGCCAGCCCGTTGTTTATCTGAGCTCGCTTCATCGGGATCCCGCCCACCTCTCAGATCTCGGCTGACCGGGCTGGCCCGCTGCTCATATAAACACAACTTCATTCAACAAAGGATGTCTTTGTTCACTCAGATCTCACCCAGGCGAACCAGCCCGGTTAGGCGGGCTGGCCCGCCTCATATAAACAGGCCCTAAGTACGGCGGCTTTGCGGGGGACATGCCAACTTCATGTGATATTTCATGTGATTTCTTTGGTAAAGGAGCTCACTACGTGGCAAGGAGTGAGCTAAGCAGTCTGATGACTTACTTGCGGTTGCGCTTTCAAAGCTGAAATGTAAGTCTACATGTGATCAGTTAAATTCTACAAATCACAGTGCGCTCTTTGAGGCTCTTCGTCAGCATCATGTCAGCATATTTTGACAAGAGTGTATACGCGGCTGTACGTACATGGACACATTGCCTTTAAATGCCCGGTGGATTAGAAGCAAAATTTTAAAATCTTTTGAATCTTGAAACCTATGGAATGAAACCAATGCTTAGAATTTTACATCCAACTTTTTAAAGATTTGATAGATTTGAACTCTCTACTAGGATTAGGAAAACTTCGATGATATTATGGGCCATTAGTTTTCCAATTATTCACCAGTTTCCTTCATTCTGATCGTTTTTTTGTAGCTATAGGTTAAACAATGCCAACATAAAACTGACCATCTCCCAAAATTTCTTGGCCGTTTCTCAATGTGTAAGTGGTTACGGTTCCAACAAAATCAAAGTATGCATGTATGCTGATGATACGGCCATTTCCCTCTCTTCAAAAAGCATTGATGACCTACAGAATTACCTAAACTCAGATCTTTTGAAGCTACAGGATTGGTTGCATGCAAACAAACTTTCTCTGAACGTTGTGAAAACGCAGGCACTTATCATAGGCTCTGCTCCAAACATCCGTAAGATCGAAAGCCAGCCTTATGCTCAACCATCTTTTTCAATAGGTGATCAGGACATTGAATGATTACTAATACAAGATACCTAGGTGTTCAGATAGACAGTCAACTTAATTGGGACAAACAAATTGATACTATCAAGACCAAGGCAAATCGAGCACTTGGACTTATTAAGTATTCTAAGAAATATCTTCCATCTGACGTACTCAACAAAGTGTATAGAGGAATTGCTGAGCCCCATTTGAGTTACTGTTGTTCCGTTTTGGCTGCTGTAGTGAATCAAAAATTGACGCCCTGCAAAAGATCCGAAGTAGAGCTGCAAGAATTGTAACGAGCAGCCGATACGATGCTTCTGCTGCTCCGATGATTGAGAATCTTGGCTGGTCAAATATCAGAACTCTTGTAAGAAAAGAGACAGCCACGCTAACTTATAAATCTTTGAATTTGCTTGCCCCAGACTACTTGAACAAATTATTCACAAAATGTTCAGACGGTAGAGAGCGGTTTCTGCGCTCATCAGAAACTGATCTTAAGATACCGCTCCTAATATCTATCAATGGCCAAAAGGCTTTTTCTTATCGCGGTGCAAAACTGTGGGACAACCTAGAAAGAGAGACAAATTTGGCACCCTCCCTGAAAGCCTTCAAAGAACAACTATAGACGGGGACAACTTTTATTTATTTATAGTCTTAGTTTTGTATAATATTGTAAATTAGGCATGTAAATTTCTTTTCTTAGTTTTAGTACTTAGGTTTTTCGTTTATACAGGTCAGGTTGAAAAACATATTTACATATGAAACCTATTTTAACCTGTATAAGTATTGTAAAATGAAAATGAAATGAAAGTGAAAGCGTACATTTTGTACAGAACATATTTGATCGCGATCAGATGTCACTGAACAACGTCTAACAAATACTGGGTCAGTGAACAAGGAAGTCAATACCCAATCGATACCAACTTTTTACAGAATACCAATTTGAATGATTTTCTGTGAAGTACTTTAAGTGTTGTGGCGCAGTGGTGTAATAATTTGACTTTACTACCAGAATAATCAGGCGGACAGGGCTCGATACCTGGAAGAGCCCCGTCACATGAGCGTCATGACAAGGGGTTGTGGATTCCATTAAATCTTCTCTACTTCTCCGATCCAAGCGCTTAGCGCTAAAAGCCGCAACTCCATTTTCACCGTCAGCGTGTGACCTGTGCTTATGTTACAAAAATTTCATTTGTCAGAATCTGCCATATTTCCTGAAGTTTCAAGAGATGCTCTATGAAAATTGTTGGTATCAGAATCTCTCAAAACCCGATTAAGAGTCCTTGACGTGTTGGGTATACAATGATCATCTGTTTAAAATATTCTGATGAACATTTAGAACACTGCAGGTTTTAAGTTTAAAACCTCTTTCTGATGAACCCAATGTGCATTATTACAAATGACGGATGTAGCACTGTTAATTTCTTTTAACATTAAATTGGTAATAAGCGAGCGTCTCATTTTTCATTTCATTTTAAATTATTTATACACAATATCCCTTCAGCATAATAAAACTACAAAAAACATACAATGCAATTAATCAATATATTTATATAAACAAAAAGAAAAACATCGAGGGCTAAAGATTATATTGCTGTTCTCCCAGGGAGTTGTGTTTCAAATTGCTTTCAGCTCATCAAATGTATTTTTAGTTGTTTTTTGAATCGGCACAAGGTAGGTAGTTCCCTGATATTTAAAGGGATTTCATTCCAGACCTTAAGAGCTGAATAGGAAAATCCTTTTTTGGCATACTCCAGATTGTACCTTGGAATCTGAAGATCTCTACAGAACCGCGTGTTATAACTGGAGTATTGGGATCTTTGTTGAAATTTGTTCCAGAGATTTTCCGGGCTGAGTCTGTTCATGATCTTATAGGCCATAACTGCACGATCAAACGTGACAAGTTGTCCAACCTGAAGGAAATTATTCGACCATTCATCTTTTATCCTGGACGTATCGATCATGGAAATGGCTCTGTTTTGAAGACGTTGAAGGGACTCTTTTCTTGAATTAGAGAGGCTACCCCAGATTACATCTGCATATCGCATGTGACTTTCCACAAGAGCACGATATACATTGCTTAACTGAGATTGTGGGAGGATGTTCTTCAATTTTTTTAAAGATGCGAGACCTCCGCGAACTTTCCCTTTGACAGTTTTGAATTGTTCTTCCCAGTTAAGCCCTTCGTCTACAATGACTCCAAGTGATTTGGTTTTTTNNCCCAGCCCCCCCCCTAGTCTTCCTAGAGTATCAAATACCCTAGACCTGATAGGGTTAATAAGAACAGCCGTGCAAAGACCGTAGCACACACCAAACGATGCTCGGGTAACTGATCTAAGTCAACAGAAGTCACTGTTGCCTGATAGGCTAGAATACGATCGCAGGAGACACGAGCCACTTTTATATGCTTAGATTCCCTTGAGTAATTTTGCATGGTTCTTTTCCGTTGATGCATACTTTGAAGTGAATGACTTGAGATATATAGTGCTTTTCTATAAATAGGACAAAGAAACAGCTAATCCCTTTATTGTTTTCTTCAGCATTGCTTTCTTTCACGACGCTGTGGATTATCAAATACAAAAGGCTATTTATGAGATCTCATCTTTTAACTCAGGTTATTCACTTTAAAGGGTCTGTTTCATCCAGCATGCCTTGCACGTGCCATCTCTTGGTTGACCTTTGTTGCCGCCATTTTCATGGCCCATGAAAACGGCAGACAACAAAGGAACATCAACAGACAAAGTGCAAGGAATGCTGGATGAAACAGACCCTTTAAGGTTAATTTCCAGTTAGTGGAATTTTCCGTGCGGGCTGAATTTTTTACAATAAAAGGTCACTCAGCCATAACTTTCTATTCAATTCCAGAGCAACCTTTTCTCTCGCATAGAAATTCCGCCCGCTAGGAATCTTATGTCAATCATCTCTCCTGATTCTGCGCAATTGGAGTTCTCTCCCGTTGCGATTGGTACATAGTAATGTAGATATGTTTTTTGTTTAAATGTTTTTATGGCGATATAGAAAGAGAAGAAAAATTCTCTTCCGATGGCACAGTGTTATCCCATTTCTTGCAGCACAACCAAATTTTTGTGTTGTTTACCTTGAATTGATCTGACTATTTACTTGGATGCGAATGACAGTTCACCAATAGTTCAGATTTTCTCTTCAGCACTCAAATCATGTTACATTGTTGGATTCGTATGGAAGTTAACATTGGCGCCAAGTAATGATTAACTGAGAAATTAGACACGCTTTTGCGAAGTAGAGCAGTTACATTTTGTAAATTCTACAATAGTTGTAGTTTATTCTTGCGTGTTTTTGCGATTGTGTAGTTTTACTTAACTCTAATTCGCTTAATTCTAGAAAATGATTATTAGTCAGCTAATAAAGTTTTGATGGCTGTTCTATGTATATTATGGATCGCCTCCTAATGATGCGACAATACCCTCTCATTTCTTACAGAACGTCAGACTATCCCCACAGCATTCTCCCGTTTCGCAAAGATCAGGTGCTTCCTCCAACCAATACAGAAGTGATACAGAATACATTGAGGATGATGGAGACAACTATGTTGGGTATCTTGTGTGATCAGGTCAGAATTCACATGGTTAGTTGTGTTTTAAGAACTACTCTTAATATGATAAAGATCATCGGAACAAAATTGAAAAACGCTTATGATCCACTGGACTTGTTTAAAGCTGGAAATATAGCGCAGCTTCTTTGTGCAGCATTCTTGAAAAGAGGACTGACAGAGAAATTTTCATTGGCCTCTTCCTCACCATAAACAAGCTTTTGACTTAGCAGAAGATAAGTATGTCTTTTTTGAAGTAGCGTAATTATCTGACATTTTGTGTATATCTTTTCGCTGTGACAGCATTGCAGTTGAGCGGCGGGATTAAGGGTTTTTTATCGATTTGTGTCGTGTATATTGAATGCAAAACATTAGCTTGGAGAGGTTTATTGCTATCCTGGGTGATCCAAAAGTGTTAACCATATTTTGATTATATGTTTACCTTTGTATGCTTGTGTCAAGCCCTACAAGAAATATTTCAGATACAAGCCAAATCTTTGAATATATGATCATTTGTGCCATTGTGGGCTAACTATTTCGAGGCATTCTCTGAAATCCAAGGGATTTTTATCAAATTTGTTTGTCAAAAAATTTTGCTTAAGGACCTGAAGTTTCATATGAAAACACAAGAAAAGCATCTTGGCAGACAATACTGCGATTTTTATAAAATGTGCCTTGGCTCAAAATTCTGTTTCTATTGTCCGTTTCCCAGCGGACGAAAGGTGACAATCGTCCCTGAAAATTTATTTGTTCCTTGTCGCAAAGGCAAAGATAGATTTTACAGATCAAGAATGTAATCAAATTTTGACGATTTGCCAAATGTTTTAAGTTAGTTGACGGAGCTAAATAGGGATAATCTATAAATGGAACCAAAAAGGGCCTACACACGCTATTGTTTCTCTATCAAAAGCATCATCCACGAACGTGTCGAAATCATCAAATACAATAGCCTAATTTCAGACATGCCCGTGCAGCTCTAGAGGTAGCTATTTTTCTCCGTCAACTAACTTCTACTTTTGGGTCCCCCAGTTGCTATGCAGACATTATGTACTGCTATGGAAAAGCTTTGAAACTTTTGTCCATCATTGTTGAGCTTTTGGGGCCGCTAATGGAATTATTTAGAAGTAGATATCGTATTATTTTACAAACGTTCTTTAGAATAACGTGCGCCGAGACACTTGTTCGTCGCTTGTCACAGGATAATGAATAAGCTACAAAGTTGGAGCGCCAGTTCTCCTGTCTTGATTAGATTCCTTTCCTCGATCTTTGTTTACCTTGTTTACCTTGGTGAAACAATCATGGTAAATTCTTGGAAAAGTTACAGAGCTTTGAGACTTGAATCATTAACTCTGTATGAGTATTGAAACCAGGCACATTTTTCAGATAGAGCAGATTTTCTATCTTTGTGGAAATTGAATAGGCTTACAACTCCAGGAAAGGAATTATCCCATTTTCTTATAAGGTTATGTGGGGTTGTGTCATTTGCATTTAAGGAAGCGCCCTTATAAGTCCACGGCAGCAGAGGTTTAATTATACCCATAAAGCCGGATGATTCTTAAATGTACACTCGTATATTCTTAAGTGCCCTCACAGAAGGCACCCTACTCATAAATGCGGGGCAGTTGAAGGAAAAGCCTGCCGATAGATCCGGGTAATAGACAAAAGCGGTAAGGTTTGGTTTACCCATTTCAAGTCATGTAACCATACTCTTGTGAAGTTTCAGTATACAACTTTTGCATTGATGACACAAATTTTGATGGCCCAAAAATATGTTAAGAATTCTAGAGATATCTTATCAAGAGATTTGTCACCTGAACTGAAGTGGGTGTAAACAACCTTAGCTGATTTTGTTTATTCTGAAAAGCCTACTCACAAAGCCCTAGATGTGTTTGAAAATTACCCCAAACTGGCGAAACCCATAATTCTTTATATTTAGATGCACCCAACGAGGATTGCGTCAAACCACACTCGTACCCCCGGTAGATTTCATTGAATTAGAGCATGCCAAACCTACCAGGGGGAATTTGTTCTGCCGTCTTTAAACAAAAGATTCACGAGATTTTCCGAACACCTTTGGCACCATTTTCTTCATTATACCGGATGCTGCGAAAAATATGCATTTTTGACAGAGTATGAAAAGTCTTCTACTTGGCCGATTAAGATTGATAATGTAATTAAAATTAGAATTTAGATCTGCACATGACATTTAAATTTTAGAATATTACTTTTGACTATTTGTAAGAAGCATGCCCTAATGTGTATGAATTTTATTATAAGAAGAACACTGCACTATTTATATCAACAGAGCACTTGCAAACAGCGCAAATCGTTTCAGTGTATTGCTTTCTTTAATTTCACAAGGTAATACATTATTTTGTAGCATTTGCCCAGTTTTGTGTGTGTTGATGCTGCTTTTAAGAACAGCAGATCCAACTGATATCAATTTCAGGAAACACCTGAATGTGTCGTAAAAATATAGTTACTTCTACGCTGGCCCCAAGGCAATTGTTGGCACTTTGACAATTGTTGGCACTTTAACAATTGTTGGCACTTTAACAATTATTCGCCTTTCAGGTTTGTAACAATAGCATCAGTTGCTTTTGATTGACACGACTTTTCAAATCGATCAATGATCACTGACAAAGGGGATTCTCACAGGCTGAAAATAAAAGCAATAGAAATCGGCAAAGTTCCCAAAACCTGTATGGCTAACTGGGTCATTGTATGTAAGCGAACAGGAATCTGTTAAAGAAACATGAGCATGCGTGAAATGAAGAAAGATTTATCTGAACATCTGTCTTGCAAGTCTTATTTATCTTATTAGAAAATAGACAATAGGTTAACAATTCTCATATATTATGCATTACACTTTTGTTGCTCGCAAAACCATGGGGCAAACGTTGACATATATTGTTCTTCTTTCTACATCCACGCTTGTTCTTTTAACAATCCTTGTTTTCTTGTACAATGAAGCAGTTTGCCATACTGGTCATCTGTTGCGGTTTGTCTTGATTTATTGCATAATAGAATCCTTTCTGTCTGTGATAGCTAATACCTTTCAAGTTGCTTGCACTAAACAGATTGTTATTGTTGATATCGGATGATATTGTGACACAATCTACCCTCGTTAATAGAGCTGCAGTTGCAAGCTTTTGTTCCAATATCTACAATTTTTGAACGATGCATTTTCCATTTCAACTATTTTGTTAGAATACTTTAGAAAAGGACACCCTGTCGCAAAATTTTTACCGCAAAAAGACACACTGTTGAGCGGCACGTCCCGTCAGGTCAAGTATGGGAGCACCCCCCTCCCCCGGGAGAAGGGGATGGTTAGAAAATCCTCAGAGAGATTAGATAACAATTTTCTGCAATCTAAGCAAATCTTTCGAACATAAATCAATTTTTTACCTCAGGGGGTGCTCTCTCTTTGATTAGTTTATCTACATTCATTCCATATAACTAGTTGAGCGTTAAGGTTATCCTCAACTTTTGCTGACAACCCGCTGACGGCCCTTCAATATCGCACAATAGTGCAAAAACTCATTAGCAGTAGAGACTATGGACTTGCTAATCCTTGCATTCCCCTCAGGAATCTTTTTGGTTTAATTTAGATTGCAATTAATGGCGACGTTTGGTTTTTAGTGAAAAGTAGTTGATATTGAGTGAGTTATTTATGCGAACTGAATGCCTTTAACAAGGAACTGAGCTGAACTAAACGCAACTCACCAGATTCAGTCACCTGGGGCTGAAAAGATTTCTTGTCTTCTTTTTTGATCAAGGGAATTATTACGATCACCTTAATGCACGTTTCTATTTAGTGTATTACTGTATTGTAGTTATTTATCATAGCTTTTTTCTTAGATAATTTGATTCTTTATTCTGAGAAGTGTTTTTTTCTGTCAATATTTCCTCCATTTTGACTCCTATCATCAATGTTGAAATTTAGCTACCAAAGCGGAGCTCCAGAAAAATACGGCTTCGCGATAAATTTGCATTGTACTATCATGGCACAGTGATCCGTAAATGAATTTATTAACAGTAC
This sequence comes from Aurelia aurita complex sp. Pacific, assembly GCA_004194395.1. NCBI lineage: Eukaryota > Metazoa > Cnidaria > Scyphozoa > Semaeostomeae > Ulmaridae > Aurelia > Aurelia aurita complex sp. Pacific. Next base: position 32,930 of record REGL01000964.1, read on the forward strand.
AATAGGAAACTATTTTGTAGTAGCATTGTTAAGTTTCTTAAGGGAATACTGTTGCACGATCTCCGTGGAGGCGTGCTTAGTAGGCAAATATAAAAAGCTCTTCAAGGCGTGGAGAATCACAGGTCGATAGCAAGTACTTTTATGAAAGATAGGATCCCTCCC
>REGL01000964.1:39441-60979 GCA_004194395.1 Aurelia aurita complex sp. Pacific
GTTTTCAATTGTTCTTCCCATTGTCATTCGCTAAATTTTCTTTTATTGAAGATTCAATGCCCCTACGTTTTCTATGTGAATTGAAACAGTCTACAAAGGCTTGTTCGCGCATTTCAAGTCATGTGGCAATACTCCCCCAATACTCTAGGGAAGTTTCGGTATTGTACTACTTTTTACATTCATGGCAAAAGTTTGCTCGTTGCGAAATAAGTTATAAAATTCAAAGGAGGTTTTATCAAGAGGCTTTATCACCTGACTCGAAGTGGCGTAAACAGGTCTCGACAAGCCTTCGCCGATTTTGTCTATTGGAGAGGCAATAACTCCGCCAATCCTGGAGATATTTTAACCGGCATCCAAACTTGTACTCCCAAACATCTGGAGAGTAGATTGCTTTAAAAAAATTCGGGAAATCTCAAGCAGTTTTTTGTCCTGCTTGCGTTTTATGAAGGTAGGTAAAATTTAGAAAAATATTCACGGGTTTCTTTTGTCTCCCGCGCTTTTTAGCCGTGTGATTGGTCCGTGAAAATGAGGCTTTGGCGGTTTCGACCATGGGCGACGAGCAATCGGCTATGTACGACGAATGATTCCTATGCTATGTATCACCATGTTTTGCAACGGATAACATTCCCTTCATATTTAGACTTGCTCCAAGTCTATTCAGTGGACTATCAGCAGTAAAATAATATAATTACTGCTGCGGGGGCGTAAGGTACTAAGGTGATGCTGCGAAGGAGAAACAAGTACTCGTTTTTCCTTTACAGCATCACCTTAGTACCTTACGTCCCCGCAGCAGTAATTTTATTATTTTACTGCTGAATAGACTTGGAGCAAGTCTACTTCATATTTGATCATGTTTATAATGTTCCATTGTCTTTAGAAAAACCAGTACCAGAAACTGGAGAAAGCCCAAGAGGATTACCGTGCAGCCCAAGAAGCATTGAAAAAAGGATTGGAAGGCCAAAAGAAAAAACTTGCAGCCTTTGCATTTGCCACCAAAAAGTAAGAATTGCTTTTGAAAATGGTCTGTTTTATTTGTTGGAGCAAATGATCACGTTGCTGAGCAATGGAAGAGGAATAAGCACTGTAGTAAGTCGAGTGAATCAAGGATAGAATAGTTTAAGGCAATTGACAGAATTCAAAGCTGGCCTTCCTTAGGCCAAGTTAAAGATAAATCTATTGTATTTGACAATGTTGGCAGATGTTGCTCATTTGGTAGCTTAAGAAACAATGGGTGTGTTGTCGTTTCTTTAGCCTATTTATAGTGCTAAAGATATACAGTTATAGCTCGGATACATCGCTATGTCCATTCACTTTCGAGATGTATTCCTTGAAGTAGTAAATCAGAAGTAATATAGCATGATGAGGCATGCAGCCAGCAAATATTTTATCCTGCCATGCAGTACTTCTTCAGGGCTGTTGGAAGAAGTCCCAGCCGAAGTCTATGGCCTGTGAGTAGTCATCATATCTAACAAATCACGTCAAACCTCTCTTTCTCAAATCATTTTATATGCTTTAGTCCTAAAAATGGAGCTACTGTATCATATAACAGCCCTGCACTGAAGAAGTCCTGCATGGCAGGACGCAATGCTGGCAATTCATATATTAATGAATCACAAGATTAAGACGTTTGAAAACCTGTAGTTTGCTATCAGATGCTTTACAACAAGTTGTAATAGTGTTGGTAGCATGTCAACTTGCATAACAAAATGTAGTTTATCAAAATCGATCGTATTCTTTTCATAGTGCAAGCGATTTTATCGAATATGACTCCAATAACAAATCATGGGTGGCTGGAAACAAAATTATGGTCTTCGTACTTGTAAACAAAATATTTGCATGCTAATACCTTTTGCTTTTACTGCTTTTGTGTCTGTTTTCCGTTGTTCTGACAGCATATCGCTGAATGTTTTGTTTTGTTTATACAGATACAAGAACACTACTTGTTTCCTGCCACCCATGATCAAATTTGCATACTAGCTGAAACACGGCTGAAAGAAGTTCTCGAGTGTAAAGTAATAATGGGCAAGCAAGCTCTATAACTATATAACAGGCTGCCTAGGCAACAAGAACACTCAACTGATATCACCGTTGTGGATGTTAGATTTTAGCAGTCTTGATCCAAAAGTTTATACTTGTTTTGAAGGATGCTGAGAAGACCCAGTTTTATAAAATCACCTGTAACTTTCAAACACGTGACAGATTTTCGCCAGCTAAACTTTGATATCGGGATGCGGGGTGAGTGGCCGAGCAGCTTGTACCGTGTTCGTCATTTGACTGATGTTAAGCTCCGTCGAATGAGATCACACTCTGGATGAGTGACCTGGTGACCTCGGAGGCTTGAACTCGCAACTAACTGGCTCTTCTTCGGAAGGGACGTTAAACTAGGGGTCCCATGCCTTGGATGCGACATTCATAGTGAGCCTAAAGTAGCTTTAAGTACCTAGCAATATTTCCTGCCCATTCAAACTGAAATTACTGAAAAAATGTCAGAATTGACATGTTAGCTAAAGTGTAAGAATCATCTTGAAAAATGTGATGAATGGCAAGTAAACTACAGGTTTGGAGACGTTTTAACACTGTTTTCTGACTCACTCTAAATCACTGCCCACTTTTTGACAGGATTGTTGCGCAGCAAAAAGATGGCGAGAAAGATGCTGTTGCCATGGCAAGTAAGATAAATCATATGACAAGGAACTTTGATGATTTACAGCAAGGTCTCCCCAAAAAGCCAGGGTAAGATACTTCCTATGAGATTTCTTTTTCTAAATATGCTGTGAATGGTCATTCCCTTAGTGTATGATGCTAATGGTATTATAGGCTTCTTGTTAAATTGTCAGTTGAAAAGATGACGCGTGATAACAGGCCTAAATTATCAACAGAGTGACAATGACGCTGAAATTCTGAGCAATGTCATTTTCGCAACTCAAAAAAGAGCAAATTTATGAGAAGTGCCGATAATGTTGCTTCTTTTTTTGTACAACCTAAAAATCTTGAACTGTTATGCAATCATTTTTCTGCACGGAGGTGAAGTTACTGTTGCAAACTGTGACAAAAATTTGTCATGCCTGGCTGCAAGAACGAAGAATGCAGCCGGGAGGGGGGAGGGGAGCAACACTATGATGAATACTAGGTATTACTGGCAACCAATAACGTGTAGCCACTACTACTACTGGGTGTATCAGGATAATAGGCCGCACTTTCAAAACACCTCTGTGGTGAGAATTTAAGCGCCAAGAACTATTCAGTAAATGCTTATAATCTTTCGAGTTGGTTTAATATTTGACACCCTCTAAATTGAATTTGGTGCATTCATATTGCCGCAAGTAACAAAGATTTTTAGAACAGGTGATAGCAGAAGAGGATCGCTTTATGGTGAAGACTGACTACAGAAAAGGTTATGATAATTTGAGCGCAAAGGTGATGATGGTTGACTTTAGTCCCATCTAATATGAATAAGAACCGTTAATCAGTTTGTACACAATTAATTAGGACGCTATCATTAGCTATACATGCTCTGCATTGGTCTCTCAGGACATCAAAGGCTCTCACTTTTCTTTGCTTTGTATTTCATTCTCTCGCTATGAAATCAAAAGCTTGTCTGTGTTGCGAAGCTGACATTTTATTGATACATCCTAGCTTTTTGGGATAGGAAACTAAAGACACTTAATTGCAACTAACTATTTTGGCCAGAGAGAGATTATTATTTCCCAAATTGAGAAATTGATGCCTATTTCTTGAAGCATAGTCAGGAATTTGATTTTTTTATGGGCAAATATAGGTTATCATAATTGCGTAAATAAAAGAAAAGTAATTATTTCCAGTCCTTTAAACCATAGTCTTTTATGAATCTAACAAAGGATCAAAAACCTTTTTCTGGGAGTTTAAAGATTTGAGATGCATCAAAAATCATTACCGTCTATCATCGACCGGTCAACGAATTTGGATAATCTTGAGCAATTTAAATCTTTTTCGTTGGCAAATAAGTCAAGGCAATGTATCAAAGTTTAAGTTAAATAAAAGCTTCTGGATTATGAAAATGAATACCATAAATTGTTGAGATTAAACTTGCCGCCGCAGAGGTACCTCACAAGTGGCCCGGTTTTTGATGCACCACCCGGTAGAGGGTGAGTCCCCGAGGTGAATCCCTAGGGTGAGTCGAACACATAATCATTCCAGCATCATTAAAATTGACACTTTTCTTGGTGACAGTAGTGAGTGCTGCCTATTTACCTTAAGAACAAACAATTAAAATGCATTTACGTCAGCTTATAGCCTGTCTCTAGTGATTGTCAGGGATGCATAAATAGTGCCAGTTGAGTGGAAGTGAAGTGGCACATTTTTGAGTTTTATTCATTGCCAGAAACAACCAGGGGTAAATATTCTTCCAAGTATTTTAGAATTTTACTCAGGAGGTGAATGATTGCTCCCCACGAGGCAAAGTTATTAAAATGTTTGTATTAGATAACTATCCTGCCAAAGAAATATTTTTCCACTCACAGACCAATAAAGACAAGCCAAAGGTATTGTGGGATGATTTGATGCACTCATTGTAGTTCGAAAAGATCATTTCATACTCTATTGAAGTAGATATGTAGGTTAAGAAAGATTTCCAATCGGTATTGTGATTTCCAATCTTGAATCTCCTCATTGAGAATCTTGGTTGTGGAACCTTTTCCCTTTTCGTTGTTTTTACCCACTCTCTCTCAGTTGCATTCATTTTACTCCCCACAATCTTCTCTCCTTTTTTTCTTCATGTTTCCACTTGACAATGTTTTCAACTCAATTTGGGTTCTCATCAACTAACTTACTTTTACTCTGGGTTTTACTGACTCAAATGAAAGAATATTTGGAAACAACACAAGTGTGAAAGACTGTATTTTATTTGTTGGAAATCGATCATACCATTTCACAGTTATCAGTGATTTTAGGGAAAGATAGTTTCCTAACAATCAATGAATTCCTCTTCTTGGGAGTAATGGGGCAGCTTTGTTCCTTTTTTTGTATTTCATTAACGCTTGTTATTGTTCTTCTGAGGCAGAACATCAAGCATCCTGTGTTCTAATTTTGGTAAGTCTTGTTGCAAAGTTAGGCGCAACTGTGAAAGGATATGACAACTTAACCAACAGCTCTCTTCTGTAAAATAGACATCTTCCCCGTCTATTAAGTTCGAGAACCTTCCGTACCCTCAAAGCCTTATTAGGACTCCCCCNGTGGAAATCGATCATACCATTTCACAGTTATCAGTGATTTTAGGGAAAGGTAGTTTCCTAACAATCAATGAATTCCTCTTCTTGGGAGTAAAGGGGCAGCTTTGTTCCTTTTTTTGTATTTCATTAACGCTTGTTATTGTTCTTCTGAGGCAGAACAGCAAGCATCCTGTGTTCTAATTTTGGCAAGTCTTGTTGCAAAGTTAGGCGCAACTGTGAAAGGATATGACAACTTAACCAACAGCTCCCTTCTGTAAAATAGACATCTTCCCTGTCTATTAAGCTCGAGAACCTTCCATACCCTCAAAGCCTTATTAGGACTCCCCCACGCGCTAATCGATTTAATCCACATTGTGAGTAAAAATTTCCCCCAACGTAGGCAAAATCGATTAAAGTTGCAGAAAGTTGCTAGAATTATTACACGAGTCCCTGTTTTCGTTCCATTACTCCCCCCCCCCCACAATACCCATTCCACTTCAAGTTTTAGCGGAATGAATACAACAGTAAAAAATAATTCAATGCGATGGAGCAAAACTTAGACGAATATCATCAGTCTAACTTTCAGTTTTAGATATTTACTGCCCCCTCCCCATTAATTAGCACCGCACCGCATATGCATTAAGTTTTCAAACTTTTCCTTACCCAATTGTTAAGACAGCCCCTTTTCTGTGTGGCATAAGAGAGAAATGTTTTTTATCAAATTTAACCTTCCTTTACCTCAAGAAGCTAACTTTGCAAACGCAAAAAATGTTTTTTGTTAAAGTTATTTGTTAATGTTATTTGTTAATGTCTCGCCTGGAGTACGCAGCATTTTTTTTGCGGTAATTACGCAACTTTTTTTCCATTTTTTCAGGTGGTTCCTTAGAGCATGTTTAGGTTCTATCAATGTTTCATTGTATTGGGACAAGTAAGTAGTATTTCACACGTTTTGTCTTTATGAGCCATGACTATTGGTTTCTCAATATTAGAAGGCTTTGCCCTGGTATGCCCTTTAACTCCAATTTGATTTGTGTGGTTACTGTTCAAAACCTCGAATGCAGTACGTAACTCCTGAATGAAAAAGTTACACCATTTGGGTGTTTGTCAAATGACTCTACTGATGGGTGATGGGAAGCATTTGGATTCGTCTTTACAAATAGTTTGGCCATAGGTTGCGGTTTTCGCAATTTGATTAGCTGTGATAATTTCATAGCGGTTTTCTGTCCTTCTGCAGCCATTTTCCAGTGGACCCAGCAGACGTTGATCTGCTTGAAGTGATAACGAATAAAATGACATGTTCTTTACCAATGCAGCATGTGATCTGCTTACTTTGGATGGCTTTAGAATCTCCATATTTTGTAGCAAATGCAACTGCTTTCCCAAAGAATAATTGGTTAAATGAAATCGTTGAAGCGAAGGTGNTGGAAATCGATCATACCATTTCACAGTTATCAGTGATTTTAGGGAAAGATAGTTTCCTAACAATCAATGAATTCCTCTTCTTGGGAGTAATGGGGCAGCTTTGTTCCTTTTTTTGTATTTCATTAACGCTTGTTATTGTTCTTCTGAGGCAGAACATCAAGCATCCTGTGTTCTAATTTTGGTAAGTCTTGTTGCAAAGTTAGGCGCAACTGTGAAAGGATATGACAACTTAACCAACAGCTCTCTTCTGTAAAATAGACATCTTCCCCGTCTATTAAGTTCGAGAACCTTCCGTACCCTCAAAGCCTTATTAGGACTCCCCCCACGCGCTAATCGATTTCATTCACATTGTGAGTAAAAATTTCCCTCAACGTAGACTTATTACATGAGTCCCTGTTTTCGTTCCATTACCCCCCCCCCCCACAATAACCATTCCACTTCAAGTTTTAGCGGAATGACTACAACAGTAAAAAATAATTCAATGCAATGGAGCAAAACTCAGACGAATATCATCAGTCTAACTTTCAGCTTTAGATATTTACTCTCCCCCTCCCCATTAATTAGCACCGCACTGCATATGCATTAAGTTTTCAAACTTTTCCTTACCCAATTGTTAAGACAGCCCCTTTTCTGTGTGGCATAAGAGAGAAAAGTTTTTTATTAAAGTTAACCTTCCTTTACCTCAAGAAGCTAACTTTGCAAACGCAAAAAATGTTATTTGTTAATGTTATTTGTGAATGTCTCGCCTGGAGTACGCAGCATTTTTTAAGCGGTAATTACGCAACGCTTTTTCCATTTTTCAGGTGGTTCCTTAGAGCATGTTTAGGTTCTATCAATGTTTCATTGTATTGGGACAAGTAAGTAGTATTTCACACGCTTTGTCTTTATGAGCCATGACTATTGGTTTCTCAATATTAGAAGGCTTTGCCCTGGTATGCCCTTTAACTCCAATTTGATTTGTGTGGTTACTGTTCAAAACCTTGAATCCAGTACGTAACTCCTGAATGAAAATGTTACACCATTTGGGTGTTTTTCAAATGACTCTACTGATGGGTGATGGGAAGCATTTGGATTCGTCTTTAGAAATAGTTTGGCCATAGGTTGCGGTTTTCGCAATTTGATTAGCTGTGATAATTTCATAGCGGTTTTCTGTCCTTCTGCAGCCATTTTCCAGTGGACCCAGCAGACGCTGATCTGCTTGAAGTGATAACGAATAAAGTGACATGTTTTTTCCCTATGCAGCATGTGATCTGCTTACCTTGGATGGCTTTAGAATCTCCATATTTTGTAGCAAATGCAAATGCTTTCCCAAAGAATAATTGTTTAAATGAAATCGTTGAAGCGAAGGTGNATTTGGGTGTTTTTCAAATGACTCTACTGATGGGTGATGGGAAGCATTTGGATTCGTCTTTAGAAATAGTTTGGCCATAGGTTGCGGTTTTCGCAATTTGATTAGCTGTGATAATTTCATAGCGGTTTTCTGTCCTTCTGCAGCCATTTTCCAGTGGACCCAGCAGACGCTGATCTGCTTGAAGTGATAACGAATAAAGTGACATGTTTTTTCCCTATGCAGCATGTGATCTGCTTACCTTGGATGGCTTTAGAATCTCCATATTTTGTAGCAAATGCAAATGCTTTCCCAAAGAATAATTGTTTAAATGAAATCGTTGAAGCGAAGGTGTTGTGGCGCAGTTGTGTAATCCTCTGACTTTGCAGCCAGAACAGTCAGGTGGACAGGGTTCGATCCCAGGTAGCGCCCCACCACTTGAGCGTCATGAGAAGGGGCTGCGGACTTGATTAGGATTAGGTCTTCTCTTACCTAATCCTTCTGTGAAGGTAGTGGGGATGTTCAAATGAAAGTAGGCCTTCTCTACTTCTCCATCCCAGTCACTGGCGCTAAAACGCCAACGTTACCTTCACCTTCACCTTCACCTATTATGCCAATGCTTTAGGAGAGTAGAATATTGTTCATTTTTTGATTGCAAATTTTGTGTGACAAGAGTTTAGGAACAGAGTTAAAGATGGTAATGCTTCTTTTCCTTGGCATGAATTTCATGTCTTTATTTATAGGCTGCATTACAAGAACAATTACGAAACGTTCAAGTTGCGTATGACATGGATCTCAATGGTGTTAACGTTTTGTAATTTGCTGATTTTCAAAAACAGGTGAGAAAGATGTACCATATAAGGCAAAATGAGTTGATACGCTTGATAGGCTGTGCAATAAAAAGTATGTGGCCGACATTCAATTTTAATCAGTCAAAATCAGTCAAATTCTAACTTAGAAGTGAAAATTTTGTTCGGAAAAATCGCTTATCTTTCAGAACTAGAAAGTAGAAAAATGTTGGTAAAGGCTTTGTATGGTAGTGAGAATTCCACGTTCGATTCTGGTCCATGATTTGCTTACCATTGACACTTAAATTGAAAGAAAAGTTACAAAACAACTCGTTGTAACAGAAACTATGTAACAGAAATCAATTCATTGCAATCCATGGAGTAGTCTAACTGCTATTAGTCTGTTAACGCCAGTACTTTCTTTGATGTGCCCAGTATCAGATGTCTGAGCAAGTTTGATGCTCGTTTGGTTGAAATGTTTGTACCAGATAACTTTCTTTTCTCGTCGATACTGGTTTGATGCGTTTAGAAATCAGTGTTGCGTTATCATAGGTATCTAATCTTGCAATATCTTAAAATTAATGGTGTAAAATATCATTGCCCTTTTCTTTGAAATGAATCGCTCGAAGGGAACTTGAGATAATTGGTCATTAAATTCCAAAGAGAGTATTTTAAATTGTGACGTCATCTAATTGATAAATCGCATACCATAAAATCAACAGACTTTCCTTGCGATCATCTTGTAGACCTTCAAAGACTGAAGTTTTGTTACATTGGATCATATTGATTTTTCTCAATCAGTTTAGAATTTATTATGATATCAAAAAAGCTATGGGGCAATAACATTTTACATGATTGATTTACAGTTTTGCAAAGGTCGGACATTTATGCTTTATGCGTAGAGAACTTGACGCTTTTTAACGAATCAATCTCTTCTTTAGTTATTGCCGAAAAGCCGAAGAATTGTCCGATTTATTTCTTGTTTCACTTGGCATTAGAGGCTTGCCAACTGGAATCTAGGATAAATCTGTTTTTCGAGATTAAAATGATAATAGACATCTTGCATCAAATGACAAAGAATCTACTTGTATACCGGGTGTCTCAGAAAAAAGTACCTCCTTTTCACTGGAAATAGGAACAAAACGATAAGATACCATTGCTCACCGAGTTCACAGCTAAATGGATCAGTCTTCAACTTAGATGCACATACCTTGCATTTAGAATTCATACACCAAACACCGGAGATACCAGTCCGCAAAGTCAAAATTTACAGTGCACCCGAAACCAGAGGTTTTGACAAATGGCCTAACCATGATTTGTATCATGGAAATTTTCCAAAGCACCTGTAAACTTTAGTTTTTAGTTGTTTTGCTTTTGAAAAGAATAAAGGACACACGGGGATGGCTCTGATTAATTGAATATAACAAAAATGCGGTAAGAATGATAAAGTCGTGTCACACCTCCAAAATAAGCGTGCATGTGCTCCTTTTCCTTGTATTTGATATAAAACACTTGAGATGGAACGCAATGCACGGACGGATTCCTGAGAAGAAAAGTCATTTCGAGAACAATTGAAGCGATACAGGGTTTGATTCTTTTCAAAAATAAAAATTTAAATTCAATGTTGAACATTCTTTTGCAAAATGTTATGTGATGTCAAATCATGGCTAGGCCCTTTCTCAAAACCTCTGGTTTCAGGTGCACTCCAAATTTTGACCTTGTCAGCTCATATCTCCGGTGGTGTTTGGTGGACGATTTTGAAATGCAAGATATGTGCATTTAAGTTGAAGATCGACAAATGTAGCTATGAACTAAAGAAATCCCGAAATTTTATGGTTTTGTTCCCTTGTTCGGTCAAAAGGGTTTACTTTTTTTGAGACACCCGGTAGAACACGATGCAAGCACATTTCGCCTCCCTCTAGAACTAAGAAGAAAATATTTGAACAGAGAGAAAATTCTATCGTCCAATCCCAATGATATGTGCAGATTTGCGTACCTTTTAGGAAGCTCGTTAAGATTTTATTATAGGTCTTTTTTCGAATTTTTCGTCATAAAAAATCATCCATAAGTTATAACTTACTGATATTTGTATCAAACAAGACTCTACTCATTCAAGCCCATTGTGTACTCTATACAATGCGAATTTCCAAACGCATTGATCCGTTTTTGGCGCACCCGTGATAATGTACTTGGTGTTCCATCCCTGGTGTTCCATCGCTTGATCGAATGTTTAGAACAATGAAAATGGCGGGTGTCCCAGAAAAAAGTAAGCAGATTTGGTTAGGTCCAGCGATGTGAATTTAGTTTTAGTCAATGGCTAATCACTTTCAAAAATGCTCCTCGATAGTTATTTGAGAACAGAATTATTAATCTTGAAAGCTCAAATTTGCGTCTACCTCCAAACCAATCATTCAATATGCCTTAATCACAGCCTCCTTGTGTGTTACTCATTGAATCCTAGAAGTAACCACTGAGGATGTAAATCAGATTCTATCAAGAGGCAAAATCAAGAGTTATGACTTAGATCCTTTGCTAGTCAAAATAAAAAACGAGCGAAATGTACGACGAAATGCAATCAGTCTAAGTAAACATCGTTTGTATGTAGCTTTTCGTAATTGTATATTTAGATGTAATTTAGTTTAGTGTTCTATGTCATGACACTCGATTAGTCATGGGTTCTTGCTTCCCGGGTTATCATCTTAGTTATGTAGTTAAGTAATTTGTAAGTATAGTCTTAGGTACCTCGTTCTTGTAAATTTTTATATCAAATAAAAAAAAATCCTTTGCTAGCAGCAGTCTTGAAGCAATGCTTGGATATATTACTGCCTATCATTTTTCATATTGTAAATGTTATACTTGCATCTAGCTGTACGCCTGCAAGACTTAAGCAGGCACTTGTCATACCTCATTTGAAGAAAATAACTTTGGAATTACTTTGGAATTACTTTTTCCCAATTATAGGCCAGTTAAAAATCTGGCCTTCATAGGCAAAGTTACTGACAAAGTTGCAGCTAATCATCTAATCAGTCATATATCTGATCAAGGTATTGGTGAAAAATGTCAATCATTTTACAAAGAGTCTTATAGCACAGAGACAGCATTACTTCGCGTCAATAATGATGTCGTGCGAGCTTCGGATAATGGCCAATGTGTTCTCTTAATTCTTTTGGATTTATCAACTGCATTTGATGCCATAAATCACGGTATTTTGTTGGCGCGTCTCATGAAGTATGCAGGGGTCTCTGAGAGTGCACTGCATTGGTTTAGGGACTATCTAACTGATTGCAAACAAAATTTTCTGATGAATGGTCACAGATCATCTCAGTCAAGTTTAGCACAAGGAGTTCCCCAAGAGAGTGTATTTGGACCTATTTTGTTTATTGTGTATATGTTACTCCTGGGTAAAATTATTTGTGCCATGAACTGGACTATTATTTCTATGCCGATGATTATTAGTTATGTCAGCACAGGAATCTGCAGATATTGCCGTTTATAAAATGATGCACTGTATATCTGATGCCCACTCCTGAATGGAAGCAAATAAGCTGATGTTAATGATCAGAAATCTGAATATATGATCGTAGCGAAAAATGGATTACCTAATGATGTGAAATTGCCGGATATTAATATTGGTGAATCTTTTATGGAGCCATGCGAGTCTTTTAGCATTCTGGGTAGCAAATGGGATGAGCATAGCAACATGTCTGCTCATGTTGCTAATATTTCAAAGACATGTTTCATGCAGCTTCGTAATTTTTGGGCAATCAAGAAGTTTATTGATAATTACAGATTAGCTACGCTCACTCATGCTTTTGTAACATCAAAATTGGACTATGGTAACCCACTGTTGTTGTATGGTGTTCCAAGAACCAAAATGTGGAGGCTACATATGTACAAAACATTGCAGCAAAGTTAATCAAGGGTGCTCATAAGTTTGATCATGTGACACCCTTGCTCATTGACTTACACTGGCTACCAATGACGCGCAGGTCAATGTTTAAGATCCTTGTCACCGTGTTTAAGATTCTTCAGGGTAAAGCCCGTGAATATTTGATGGAACTGATTACTATTTACAATCCTGGTAGATACCTAAGTTGTAACTATCTGTGCCTAAGTTTCTTTACACAGTACCTAATTTTGTTAAGCGCCTTTGAATATATTTTATTGCAGATAAATGGCGCTATAGATATGTTCTAATGATAATCATAATGATAAACCAGAGCTTTGACCTTTTGGCCTCCATATTATTGATACTGTTGATATCTAGTCCTGCGACATGAGAGAGCTGGTCAAAGAGATCTCTACGACGTACTTCGAACAGGGGGCAATGCTATGAAAAATGCATATATGTAAAGCGCACACACTTCTTTATTGTCACTACTGCTATTTTTGTCCAATTCTAGGTTATTTGATGCTGTTTTTCATGCTGTGTCTGGTCAAATAGATCTCTACGAGGTACATCGTACAGCGGGCAATGCTATGAAAAATGCATATGTTTAGGGTGCACATACTTCTTTATTGTCACTACTGCTATTTTTGTCCAATTTTAGGTTATTTGATGCTGTTTTTCATGCTGTGTCTGGTCAAATAGATCTCTACGTTGTACATCGTACCGCGGGCAATGCTATGAAAAATGCATATATTTAAGGCGCACACACTTCTTTATTGTCACTACTTCTATTTTTATCCAATTTTAGGTTATTTGATGCTGTTTTTCATGCTGTGCTTGTGTGGTACTACAGTTCACTAACACTACAAGAACATATCCTCATTGCCAATGGATCGAAGTTAGTATCTCCTTATATCGTACATTTAAAGACGCTGTTTTTCCATGATCCTTTTGACACGCTAAAAAAGATCAAAACATCATATTGGCAGCAAAAACAAATTTTGAACACACAATAGTTGGAACGCGAATAGCTCCTGGGAACAAAGCTTTCCTAGCATAGGGTTCAAATCTTTAAAATTTTAGGTGTAAAATTTTATCACATTTTTCATTGAATCAAATGGTGTGGAAGAACATTAGAGTACTTTGCTATCAATCTGCTGTGGAAACTCTTTGATATCTTGATTAGTTTCAAAATGGTAGCGTTCATTACGTTTGAGGTTGTGACGTCATGAAATTTCTGAATCTAAAACTAGAAAAGCCGTAGATTTCTGCTTGCCACCATATTTAGACATTCACAGAATATGCTTTCGTTGAAGATTGCATCATTGGTACTCCATTAATTTGGGATTTGCAATCATTTAAATTTTGTTTCAAAATTTTGCTGAATTCTTACAAAAAGAATTCAAATGCTGCCATTTTGAAGGTGATTAAAAAAGTTCCACGTACGACAAAATACTGGAAGTTCCTTTCAATCTACTCAATGCTAGTTTTGAGCCCTATGCTAGCTTTCCTTATCCTTCATTTATTTTGAGGGATGTCTCTTGTTTTATTTCAAAAGCAGCGCCACAACAACGTTCGCTTGAAGACTGAAAGATAAAGCAGCCTCTCCGTTGCTAGACCAAAATCATTTTCATGCAGTATTGAGCATCATTGTCAGACGCCAAAGGATAATGGAGAGCACAGGCTCTTTACTGTCCATTTGACCTGACATCAAAGTCATTTTCACATCTATAACCCTGCCACAGCATGACGGCAAATTTATTCCGTTATCGTTGTAAATGCACGACATCTCCTAACTTGTACTCAGATTTTTATCGATTTATGTAGTTTCTGGAATTTAGTTTCCAAATACCGTACGAGTAAAACATAAACCAAGGTAGGACTTTTAAAGTACTTTATTTCTCGCAACCATTGTCAAAATTTGCTTAAGGATGCAAATATCCACAGAGCTTGAAATGATAACTGAATCAGTGAGAGACTAAGTCATTTTCAGAATTTGCTTAAACAGAATTCCTCAAAGCACCCATTCGCTTGAATTATTGTTTGAGAAAGTCACGTTATCGAGGAGCCTTGCCAGATTCCCTTTGGTTTTCTCTGAAATATGGAAGAAAAACATACGTCCTATGCTACTTTCACTGAATGCCATCAAGAGGTCTCTCATTACAGCTTTTGCACAAAGTTGATCTTTAAACGCTTCTAACTCTATTGAAAATAAACAGATTTGCAAGATTCTGTTTTCTAATAACTAAAGATCTTATGGACAAGGTTATTGTATCACGGAGCCCGTTCGTTATTCCCTTTTTTAAATATTCCATGAAACATCGAACAACTTTTTGGGAGACCCTATACTTTCTTAAAACCAGCTATTTTATGCAGAGCGTATTAACTTAAAGAACGAACCTCATTTTGAAGCAACCTTTAAACGCAACGGTGACTAAGTGCGCGGAATTGAAATGATTTAAAGTCATTTGATCGGCACTAGAGTACGTAATAAATTGTTTGATTCTTGAAGTAAACACTTCGCAACGACCTTTAAACGTCGAAGAAAATGAGCAACTCTTAACAGTGGCGCTAATAGTGAATTTTCCTTTCCTTCCTAATAAGTTCCTCTGGCGCGAGGTCTCTCTTGTCCGGAATACTGCGAACTCCCCCTTTAGTAGATAACAATGGAAAAGACGTTAACTTTGATTGGCTGATCTTCGTCTTTTGGAGAAACTCCGCTGATAGTATCGCTAAATATCTCGCCAGTTTCTAGTACTTCTTGTTATGCTTGGCTTCATAGTGGTAAACTTTCCTCGATCGTATCGCTGTATGCGCTTTCTGGGTACCTGCCCATGCGTGGCTAACTTGATTATCGCCGCGCATCATTGTTCAAATACCGGCAGGTTTTAAGTCGCATGGTAAAACATATCGAATTTTCGTCCAAAGTTCTCAAAGTAAAGGTGCGACTTTCCTGAAATGTTTTGAAGTCGATAGTTGATAGCAAGATCGTGAAATATTGTGCAACACGCGTGAAATATTGTGCAACAGGAGAGTATTTGTGCTTATNGAAACATCGAACAACTTTTTGGGAGCCCCTATACTTTCTTAAAACCAGCTATTTTATGCAGAGCGTATTAACTTAAAGAACGAACCTCATTTTGAAGCAACCTTTAAACGCAACGGTGACTAAGTGCGCGGAATTGAAATGATTTAAAGTCATTTGATCGGCACTAGAGTACGTAATAAATTGTTTGATTCTTGAAGTAAACACTTCGCAACGACCTTTAAACGTCGAAGAAAATGAGCAACTCTTAACAGTGGCGCTAATAGTGAATTTTCCTTTCCTTCCTAATAAGTTCCTCTGGCGCGAGGTCTCTCTTGTCCGGAATACTGCGAACTCCCCCTTTAGTAGATAACAATGGAAAAGACGTTAACTTTGATTGGCTGATCTTCGTCTTTTGGAGAAACTCCGCTGATAGTATCGCTAAATATCTCGCCAGTTTCTAGTACTTCTTGTTATGCTTGGCTTCATAGTGGTAAACTTTCCTCGATCGTATCGCTGTATGCGCTTTCTGGGTACCTGCCCATGCGTGGCTAACTTGATTATCGCCGCGCATCATTGTTCAAATACCGGCAGGTTTTAAGTCGCATGGTAAAACATATCGAATTTTCGTCCAAAGTTCTCAAAGTAAAGGTGCGACTTTCCTGAAATGTTTTGAAGTCGATAGTTGATAGCAAGATCGTGAAATATTGTGCAACACGCGTGAAATATTGTGCAACAGGAGAGTATTTGTGCTTATATTTATTACCTTGGCAATAAATATTTACGAGGTGCTGATACAATGGTTTCCAGATTTTCAGATCATTTGGAGGAGTTCGAGTTTTGCAGGCCAAAACGATGTTTAAAGAGTTTTTGACCATTAATTAAAAAGCAGAAATTTAAGAGGCTTTACTTTGAGCATGGAGTTTTTTCTTATCATCAAATGAAACGTAATGTGGATTTTGGCTTCGCTTGTTATTCTAATTTTACTGGAATCATTTCACTGTACTTGTTTTACCATGATTGCAACTGCAGCAGCATGTCAAGAGGATGCGGTCAAACTTTATACAATTTGCCGATTAAGATCTCGAGAATATTTGAATAAAATCGAATGAAATCGTTAACATCAGATGAGAACTGAATTGAATTCTGGCTTTACTGGTTATATCTTCTGGCAGCAGATTAATTATTTCTCGATACTTGTTTGATCATGGTAGCAACTGCAATGGCATGTCAAGCGGATGCGGTCAAAATTGAGACGATTTGCTGATAAAGCAAAAATAGAAAGATTTTATCATGGTGAAGCTCAGAAAATTGTTTATAGTTATACAGCAAGCTGATCACTGCAGTATTGCTATCTATCTTTATGTAAACGCAGCAAGTAAATTGAATTAGTTGGGAAAGATAGTGAGGTTGATGTAAACTCAACACTTTGCCAAAAATAGACTTTCTTTGTCACTGTAAGCCCTATCAAGTGTAACCCATCCAATTCGATTGGCTCACTATTTCTAACAAGCTTTTAGCATTGCGTGAAGGAGGAAAGGTAGCTACAGCTGCAGCAGCAATAACAACGACCATGAGAACAACAACAAGCTCTGATTTATTGCACTGTATATCGAAAGCAGCTCCTTCCAGTGGCCATTTCTGTGCATTTAATAAAGTGGGAAGCAGCCGTTCTTTGAAGGAAGTTCACTGCAGAATGGTTTTCTGCTAGCAATGTGCTAATTAAATTGATGCGGTCACTATTCAAAGGATTTAGATAACCTCATATGTGAAGAACCTATATCCCAGTATCCGATATCTTCTGTTTCTTTCATTCTGCTTCAATTATGCCTTGCGAAATGTGGAAGAATGATACATCATAATTATACTTTTATATTGCGTCAAATTTAAATCAGAGTGTGATTGGCTTAGCAGAATCAAGACAATTTAGCAATTTGATTCGAGGATGCTGCAGATGCTGAAGCACGTAACCGAAGAAGTGACTCACAATTTGTTTATGTCTTAAAAGTTTGAATTGGTCGCAATCATTAAGAGAAAGGAATATTTCAAGAAGAAATTATTTAAAGTCTTCATCTCAAGTGCTGTTGTCATTTGTAACTGAAACTGAAGACATTTCTAACAGAACGTGCATCTATGGCCTAATTATTGCATTTGTGGAATTTGAATGTTGCTTTCATGCAAGGGAGGAACTAAGCTATCAAGTCGTTAGAAGCTCAAAGTTGCATTTATAGAAATAAAGTCACAATTATCCAGTTTTTTATAAGTTAAAAGTTGCAGCTACTGATGGCAGAAACAAACATTTTCGAGTTGAAGTCGAACGTTGCGTTTTGGAAACAAGCAACCAAACTGTATACTTTTTAAAGGTCAAAATTTTGCAGTTACAGAAGGCGGAAAAAAAGTTATCAAGTTATTTTAATTTTAACTTTGCATTTTGAAAACGGAAGAAAAAAATCGGAGAGGTGGATGAGCTGATGTATATTCTTTAAATCAAGGATACACGAAGACGTTGCAAAATGTCTAGGGGTAGTTCACGCTTATTCCTTGCCTTTTGTTTTTTTGCACAAAATTGGTTCTTGATAAATGGAGGGAACGTGGATACGTTGGATGGTGAAGTAAATCTGAGTGCTATTGTTTCTCATTATAATTATAGAAAGACTGATATTTATACTTCATGGAACTTAAATCCATACGCAAAGATTGGGGAATCTTCATTAGCAATGGTGAAGAAAGATGCTCCATACGACTTATTAAAAGAAATCGTTATGCTTTCAAGAGGAGTCAAATCAGCAACAATAAACTCCGTCAAAAGCAAATATATGGCATACAGCAAGCCGTATATTGCTATAGCTATTTGTTCTTTTGTTTTCTCTATCATTCTATCAGCCATTGGGATATCTTATTGCGTTGTGTCACTCTTTGGGAAATGTGGTAAGGTGTCTGATGTTGATGTGCCAGATTACATTGCAAGCATTTCTCGCTTTGTCCATTTATCTTCTCTCGGTTTAACCGCGATTTTTGTTATCATGTCTGGTGCTGCCACTTCATCTGCCTCGCAAAGATTTGGAAAAGGGGTAAGTCTTGCAAAGACGCTAACTGATAACACATTTAAGAATCTAATGGAGTTTCAAACAAAAACAGTAGCAGATATCAAGACTTTAATGGTAATGCAGCTAAACACAGCGGGCGATAAACTTATTGACGACATTGATGGTGTATCCAAAGTCGCTACAAATATTGTTAAAAGTTCAGTAACAGATACGTCAGCCATGAAACGAAAGCTGACTTCTTTGGGGAAGGAACTTCCAAGTATCATTGCAAATATGACGAATCGCATACAAGACGTGGCTCAGGCACAACAGAGATTCACACAGGATGCTCGTGCTTTAGAGGAAAGTCTCAATTATCTAAACAGGAATATAACACTTGTAAGGGCAATGTGCGTGCAGAACCGTACATTGAATGCCACTGGTATCTGCCAGTCACCGCAATTCAGTGCCCAAATACACCTTACTGTTAATGTAACTGCAATACCAAAAGTTACAAATGAATTTGTTTTCGTTCTTAGAAATTTGTCAAAGCAAAACCTCACTGCTATGGCTTTTGACATCAACGCCACTGTGACACATTTTGCAAGTAAGGCTTTCAACACAAGTGCGTTGAAAAAAGAACATTTGGAGAAAATGTCAGTAATACTGAAGAAGGAGCGTGATGCGGTTTTTCGTGAGATTGAAACAAATCTCCTGCATCGATTGACCGAAGCTTTGTTGTCAAAAGAGAAACAAATTCTAGCTACATTTGACAAAGATGGGATCATTGGAAAAATGGAAAATATCCGATATCAAACAATGAATATACTTGCCCTATCGAGCTTAGTATTGGGCCTAATTTTGGCCTTTTGTGTAGTGCTCGGTGCCCCTGTCGTTATGTTTGGTCCTGCTGGAAGATTCAGAAGTAATCCACTGCTTGCGAGCATTGTTATGAAAATAACTTTAACCGTGTTTCATAGTTTCTTCGTTTGCAGTTTGCCATTACTAATTGTCCTGGGAATAATGGTTGCACTTTGTGGATGTTTGACGCAAACATGCATTGGCCTACGAAATGGTTCGGTTTTGAAGAAAGTTGGCGATGATTCAGCCACTTGGGGTGGAAGAGTAATGGGGCTGCAAAGGATGTTACCTTTGATTCCTGAACATGTCACTTCCTCCAGTATAATAGAAGTTTGCGGAAGCAAAAAGAATTCTACCATTTGGAATGCTGCGAAACTGAATAATGCATACAACCTAAGGAAGATATTAAAACTAGATAAAATGCGAAATCCGGTGGTCTTCTTTGGTATGGGAAGTTTGTTCGGCGAAGGCACTGTAAATAACAGCAAATCGATTCTTAATGAGTCCCATAACAACCTTAAAAAGCAACTGACATCGTTAAATTTCTCTAAGGGGTACACTGAACCTTTACTTAGTGCTAATCTAACCGAATTCATAAACAATCTGACGTCATTTTCAACTGAAATTGCAAAATTTGACGTTCGTCTTGCAAAGTTGTTAGTATTTGACAATTTCTGGGCATCTCCGGCAGGCAAAAGAATAAGAGGAAACGTCAGTAGGTGCTACGAAGCGAAATGGAGAGCTTTTGATGCAACAGGGAAAGCTGCTGCTTCAGCAGGAAAAGCTATCGAAAAGGTTGCAGCTGCTGTTGACTCAGTGAAAAATATCAACGATGTTCTCAATGATGCCAAGGAGAAATTCATTAACCAAACATGCAAAGCTATGAAGGTTCTTGATCAATTTATCGCACACTGTGAGACACAAATGAACGAAAATATTGGAAAATGCAGTTTCCTCACACAATCCTATAAAAGTGGTGTTGATATATATTGCTCTTATCTCGTTGCTGGATTAAACATAGTCTGGATATCATTGGTCGTCACTATCTTCGTGTTTTCGTTATTTATTGCAAGTTTCATCAAGATCATTAAGTATTATCGCTTGATTGGCCAGGATGCGGCCGACCAACTTGCTAGTGACTATGCCATATCGTGGAAAGGAGGTCAGGCAAGTTTTTACTATGGACGAAGATAGACACAGTTTGTTGCGGCCAATCATATTGAATTAAAATTTGGACAGAGTTACTGATATGTAAAGTTGCGTTGAGATTAGGTTTCGTGTTTTCTTTAACTGGATGCAGTCTTTGACATACAGCTGAGCCCAATGGTCTGAGTGCACTCTAATAAATGTATATGTTTTAAATCTGATTCAAAATCAACGTGAAATTAATTTTCTTGTTTGGAATTTAGGAATATTTTTTGGTATTTCATGAAACCCAGAAACAAGTGGAAATACCGGGTGTCCCAAAAAAAAGTTCCGACTTTTGATTGAGCACAGAGAAAAATCTGCTTAATCTGGCAATTTCTATTCATTCTAGCTACGTGCTAGATATTTCAACTTACAGTTTGGCATATCGTAGGAAGAAATTAGTAATCTGAAAATAGAGTTATGAGCTCTAACATTTCACTTTCATGTTCAAGGCAAAACCAGAGAGATTATGACGCCTTCCTGCTTCGTGATGGTGGGGACTCTCTCGACGAGCAACACAAAAATTGAGTTGACAATTCGTTCATTACCTTGACGTCCCGAGCGAGCAGAAATTTTATTTACAAGAGAAAGCGTTGCTTTGTAATTGAACGGAATTTAGATTTAAATCATTTTTGATTGTGCGAACTAGCCTAAGTTGTGAAGAATAGAAACAAATAGGTCTCAGGACAACTGTTTGCTGCTGTTATTGTTGTCTTGTGCCAACTGGGAATTTCAAAAGGGAATTTTTACTGTTTCACGGTTTCACGGCACTGAGTAGAATAGACTGTCTTTTCTTAACTAAAGAATAGTTTCAATTGCTCTTTCG
>REGL01000964.1:68810-91865 GCA_004194395.1 Aurelia aurita complex sp. Pacific
ACATTTAAAGACAGTTTATTTCCTTGAAGCCATTGTTTCAGGCAGTTCAAGTCTCTATTTAGGTTTTTGTTGAGATCATCGATGTTTTTGGAAGAATATGATATGGTGGTATCATCCGCATACATGGTAACTTGACTATTCTGCAGATCATTAATATAGATCAAAAACAAAAGAGGACCAAGACAAGAGCCTTGCGGCACCCCACAATTTATGTCATCAAGTTTTGAGGATACCCCATTAACTCTGCAGAATTGCTTTCTGTTATCTAGATGAGATGCAAACCAGGTATTCTCAAGACCTATGATACCATACTTTGTCAATTTTTTAAGTAGAATTTCATGATCAACCGTGTCGAAAGCTTTTTTGAGGTCTATAAATACCATCGCTGTGTACCGACCTTTATCCATGTTAAGATACCAGTCATTGGTACAATTAAGCAGACAAGTAACAACAGAGTGCAGCGAAACAGACAAACAAACAAACAAACAAACCAACAAACAAACCAACAAACAAACCAACAGGGAAACGGACTGGTAGGGAATACTGCATTACAAATCTTGCTGTCTTTGCCGTGATATCCGAATGTATCTTCTCTTTGGCACACAACGTGCCAAGCATCATTCTCCTTGAAAATCGTAATGTTGATGCTTCGCTATTAATGTTGATAATCAGGCGGTTTGGCTTTCTTTTTCATAGGAGGGAAGTTCTACACTGCTTGGCCTTGCCTTGCTAGAGATCTGTTCTGTTTTTGGTGTGATATTGATATTGATTTTGTTTTATTTTATAATATTTAAACAGGGTAGGTGTTCAACGGATATTTCTTTTATTGTTATTATCAATTTCTTTATCGTTGGATAAAATACAAAGATAGCTAAAAGTACTTAGCTAATTAATTTCAACGTTAAAACTTTAAAATACAAATATTACATAAGAAAATATGGATAAAATATTTACAAGTCATCAAAAGTATTCAGTATAAAAGCAGATCTCTAAAAAAATTTATTATAAAATGCCCAAATTCGGAATAAAAATGCGGCGTAATTTGCATGGACAACTTTTTCCGTACCAATATATGATTGATTTACAAACTGCGCTGTTAAATAAATAAGAACTACAAAATTAAGATATTTTGACACAAATGACATGCAACATAAATGCAATAAAAAAAGAAATGACTTCGTCGAATCTTTGATAACACAAAGTATAGAACCTTTGAAGAACTTAGGATCGGTGGTGTGATTATTGGGAGGCTGGGAAGGGTGGGGGCGTCAGCCTAGTGCTTTGTGGCAAGCCGTAATCGTACAACGGAGTGTACCGCACCCAAGATATACTGATTGCCAATTATAGCCAACGGTGTATTCGCTGGCCATTTTTCTTCTTGGCAAGTTATACTTTTGGAAATTTTTTTGGTCTACAGATCGGAAGGCCACAATTTGATAGTTTTGCCCAGAAAAGGCCAACTTTTCGGACATTTTTACCCTAGTAAAGTTCTAAATTTTGCCAAGAAATGTGGCGAACGCCTTGTCGAAATTTGACACCGAACGCATCTCCTCACGTTTTGATGCTTAGCAACACCAAAAAAGTCACAAATGAGGTGGCCAATGGGTGCCAACTAAGACCATCCAACAACAGTTTCCATTGCTAGGTGAGAAGATCTAAGAATATAAGTTAAAATCCTGTACGCTTTCCATGTTGATCCATGTATTTGTCATTTCTCTGCAGGTTTCGTCCAGTTTCTCCAATACTACTACCAAAGCGGTGTATTGTATCGTTTACGCGCCCTTGGAGTCAGTACAACTATGGATACCACTGTTGGTAAGGCCTCTATTAGGGACAATGCATGCTGGTAGCAGCAATGCATTTTAGACTCACTTCAAATATCACAAACGTATCCAGAGGGACATTTTGCCAATACCTCTGTAGTTTCCATACAATATACAGTTGATTAGCTGGTCGATTGTGGTGCACCTCGACAAAAGATACATGGGCACTTTGTTATTTGGCATCTTGGGGTATTTTCCCAGAATTGATCACTGTCCTAAATGGAATCATACGAGTCTATCGAGCTAGCACGAAATTACTAAGATAATTTCCCTCTTTGGTATCTTTTCCGTAATCATCAATTAAGTGGTAGTCTGCTGGTCTACCAATCAGAAGGTTGGTGGTTTGAGTCCCCGCGCTCGCAAACGCTGCTACCTACTGGGTGTGTCGCAAAAATGTACTCCTGTTTAGAAAATCGCCAAGCCAAAATTAAATTATAATGCCTTCTTTTTATCAATGATCTAAATATATCTAAAGATGGTAAATATTTGTGTTCTCATTAGTGGAAGGGTATAGAATAACAGATTGAAAAACCTTATTCTGAGCTATATTCTTTACACAGCATCAAAGTCTTGCTAAAAAAGTACTCTTTTGAGATATATCATTATCCTTCAGATGTCATCTGTTTTAACTGGTATTACAGCTCTTCAAAACTTGCAAAGGCTGCCAAATAGAGCAGCTTGGATAGTTACTAATAGCCCCTATGACACCTTCTCGCTACCCCTTATTAAACAACTTGGATGGCTAGATATGCAACGAATGATAGACTTTGCTCTGATAAATGCGTCAGGGATTTACGCAATTCCAAATTTGAATTTAACCTTAACCGCTGTTGAATGCATCCTTAGGACAAAGAGCTTTTTATTCAAGGGAGCCAAACTTTGGAACAAATATGGTTCTAAAGCCAAAACAACAAGTAACTTCTCTGCTTTTAAGAAGGCTGGCACGTGAACCACGATGATATACCGGGTGTCCCAAAATAGTATACAGATTTGGTTAACTCCAGCGATGTGAATTTAGCTTTAATCAATGGCTAATTACTCTCAAAATGTTCCTCGATAATTAACTTGAACATAGATACCTTGTTTGTAGGTATTGGTGCTCTGAGGGCAGGAATATCAATCTTGAAAGCTCAAATTTGCGTCAACCTGCAAGCCAGAGCCGTGGCCTTTTGGCCTAAGCAAGTTCCTATTATTTAAATTATTTAAACTAGCTAAATTCACATCGCTGGAGTCAACCAAATCCGTATACATTTTTTGGGACACCTAGACTTGCCCCATGCGCTACTTTCCGATTAGACTTATAACAGTTGACGAAATAGACTTGGGGCAAGTCTATGGGACACCCGGTATTGATCCTATATTTGCTTGTAAATAGGGTTTATATTATTTTTGTTTAGTTGACAGGGAAAGCTGTAAAGCAGTATCTATATACATAATATTGATGCTTCTACCTTGTATAAAGAATTAAAAATGAAAATGAAATGAGTGTACAATGATAGTTTCCTTCTTTTTGAGAGTTATAGCATAACTAAAAGCTTAGTAAAGAAAAAGGAATCTGGTTATCTGGCAATCATCAGTGCTTTTTGCAGTACGCCTCAAAACGAGGCAGCCCTTAAGAGTTGAATATGCGAATTTCAAAACCAATCACAAGACTAGATATACCTGGGAATGTAATTTGGTCTTTGATCTACTTGCCAAAAGCAAGAAATTTAAAGATCGGCCATTTAATTAAATGTTGGTAATTTTTCAAACAAGAGTCATCTCTTGGGACACGCGGTAGAATGAGGAGAGTTGCTAAATCTCTGTAATTCCAAGCTAAGGGAATCATGAGATGTGGTCACATCAAGTGGAAGGACCAGACACTGCTTAGATGAGGTTAGCTCCACAATATTCCCAAAAACTACCTTCAAACTCGAGGTAGAACAAACGAAGACCGGATGAGCCAGAAAAAAGTTCCCAGTTCCGAACTTTGCGTGAAGTCCTTACGCACGCATATTGGAATAAGCTCTCATGATGTTCTGAAATTATCTGCCAGATTCCGTATCTTGAGTCTGTTAAATCGCGTGCCCTACGTGCCTTGCGTGCCCAGGCCATGCTAAATCATAGGCTGGACCAATTTCAAATGTTTTTGGTTTAATCTTTTATCAATATCCTATATCATTCTTGGTTATTTTTTGTTTATTTTTCTGCTACCTACTTATCGATATATTACGGATTTCTTTAAATTCTTTTAAAAAAAAAAAAAAAAAAAAAAAAACGAAAAGCAGCGATCACATTTGCTAAAGGCTGAACTTGGCAGAACAAAGAAAGTGCTCCTCGAAATGACTAGGGAATTTGGAAATGGGTCATATCGAACGAGCGGTCATTTTATTATTTCACACCTTTGAGATCACTTTTATTGATACAAAGACGTTCAATGTTTTATCATTTCTTTGAAATGATACTTGCTTAGTTTATGCATGTCGGAAATTAAAAAATATTTCGAAAGTGTGTAGATTTAAGACTTTTCGATGCGAAGACCTGCTACCTAATTCCCTACATGCACTAACTGTAGTAGCTAGCAAGCATGGATTCAAAGAAATGATAAAACGCTGAAAGTCTTTGCATTGATAAAAGTGATACCAAAGTTGTGCAATCATCAAATGGCCGCTCTTGCGACATAATCCATTTCCAAATTCTCTAGTCATTTCAAGGAGCACTCTCTTCATTCTGCCAAGTTCAATCTTTTGAAAATTTGATCGCCATTTTACAATTTTCTGGGCAGTCTGCAGGCAAACAAATTTCAATAAATCCTTAATGTATTGATAACTAAGCATGCAAAAAATCGACAAAAAATAACTGAGAATAATATAGGATATTGACAAAAGATTAAATCAAAACTATTTGAAAATGGTCGACTGTGTAATTTATCGTGGCCTGTCGGAAATGGGAACTTATTTCTGGCTCACACGGTCTATGCATGATTTTTCCTTAAATAATCTTCTTTCTTTTTTGTTTAGAGGGTTTTCGCTGGTGGATGTTCAGAGGTCTTGGCTTCCTGTTGCCGTTTCTCGTATGTGGATATGTAAGTGCCACTTAAACAAGAAACTTAACTTTTTCAATAGACTCTAAACAGCTGAAATGCTTGCTAATAAACTCAAGCCAACACTTTTCCCCTTTAACTTAATCGTGTCTGATCAAAACTTTGAAAATACCTACAACAGGTCGCAAGCTGTATCTTTCAGGTCAGATCCTTATAACGATGTACAACTAGTTTTGCATTGGCTACGGTTTGAATTTATTCCTTATTTTGTCATTCGGACATCATCTACATTCGATCATTAAAAGTACTATACCGGGTGCGCCAAAAGTATTCATTTTTGACAGGCCACGACGATAAATAGTACACGAGGCCGATTTACAAGATTAATGATGTAATCTTCTGTCAAAATTCTAGATCAACACGAAGACTTACTTGAAATCATAAAAGCAACACTAAAACATTGTGCAAGGATCGGACGATCGCTCGTATAGTACTGCTGCTTAATTCTCAAATCGTTTCCAAGAGTTTCTGTCTTTTCTTGTCTGGCTAAGTCTTTAGGAAATTTTATCGGTTTCCTTTTCGAATCGGGCTGTTTCCAGATTAAGAATCTTGAAGAAATCGCTTATAACACAAGAAGTAGGCGGCTGAAAAATAAAAGAGAGTAGCCAAGTATATTTCATACTTTGGTTATCTTATGAATCTTATGAAATTGTGCGAACCGGTTGGGTGGCTCTTGGGGCTCGGTTTTGCGGGCGGGTGGTACATCTTTCCTGATTCACCCAGTAGTTTTTATTTCTTTCTATATTAGCTGCCCCGGGGTTGTCATAGTCTATTGCTCCCCGTGGTATTATTGTCCTTGTAGTGTTTCGTGGAGTAATTAGTAGGTAGCGTCATAAGTAATTTGTCTTGTAAAAAATTTATAATGGTATATAAAAAAGAAATACTTTGGTTAAATATTAGATAAGCAGTCTTTGAAATCAGCCTCAGTGTACAATTTATTGCAGCCTGTCAAAAGTAGCGAGTTCTTTGGCACATCCGGTGGTTACTGTTAAAATGGGAATATTACAAATCTTCTGCTACATGTTAGGTGAATACGACTCAAGTAGGACATGCATTGATAGATGACAGGACGTTCGTGAATTGAAATCCTTGGCAAAATTGTGACTAAAATCCAGATAATCCCCCAGATTCCTTTAGAAATGCAATTTGGGCTCAGGGAATAAACCCCCGTTATCACTCAAAATTTGTATGTGCTCAAGTTCAAAAGCTCACAAGCTCAAATTGAAACTGAGCAGAACTTTTAATGCAAATTTCATTTCATGCGGTCCAAAAAATTTCTTATTCTTTCCTACCAGTCAGTTTAAATTTTCTCTCTTTTTGCCTTTTGATGCATACAACAGACAAAGAAACCCCGTACTTTTAATGGATTTACCGTGTTAACATTGACATGATTTCAAGTATCTAAGGTATTCTTTGTACATGCTATTAACAGTCATGTTTTAAATTATTCATCGTTACCAATCTGCTTATTTCTGTCTTGCAGTTGTTCCAGCTTTTCAATGCTTACACGTTATACCACTTGAGTAATTTGCCAGACTGCAAAGAATGGCAGGTGAGACATGCTAATGCAAAATGCAATCGTTATTCATTCTTTGACTGTTTATTGATGAATATTTACTGATGATAATTATTTCTAGCTAAATTGTCTCGAATAAAAATCTATCTATGCTAACACAGACAAGGATGAAAATGTTACAAGTGAGTCGGTTTAGAACGATAAAAAACGCCATTTGTTTATATTCTCGGTTATAGAAAGAAATGAAATGAAATGAAAGAGGCATGCCATACCGCGTTTATTTGGTACACAGCACAGTTTTGAGCAACTGAAATTTGCGTGAAGTCCTTACGCACGCATATTGGAATAAGCTCTCATAATGTTCTGAAATTATCTGCCAGATTCCGTATCTTGAGTCTNAACTGAAATTTGCGTGAAGTCCTTACGCACGCATATTGGAATAAGCTCTCATAATGTTCTGAAATTATCTGCCAGATTCCGTATCTTGAGTCTGTTAAATCGCGTGCACTACGTGCCTTGCGTGCCCTTTAATTACCTCGTGCCCACGTGCCTAAATTTTCGGCGTGCTCTCTTGCCTCTGATGTTGGTGTGCCCTCATGCCTAAAATGTTGGCGTGCCCTCGTGCCTTTGATGTTGGTGTGCCCTCGTGCCCTCGTGCCTGCGTTCCTATATCTTATGTACATAGTTATTTTTCTTTTATTTTTTAAGGTACGAGCCGTCTCAATCTTGTTTCTTATTCTTGGAACTGGGAATTTGTCCACGTTGATACTGGTCGTGAAACAGAAAGCAGCAAGATCGAAAAGTGTCACACTTCCATGCGACTGAACACTCAATATCCATTCACTTTTAGATGATTTATCATATCTTCTCTAGTAGGAGCCTGGAGCACTTATGAAATTCAGCATTGTGTGGAGGGTAGCTTATTTTGATCAGGGCAGTAATCTGTGGTGAAATGATCAAACTATTACAGGGTGTCACAATGGAAATTGTGCCTCATTTGTGTCTGTTGTAGATGAGCTGTAGCTTTAATTGTCTCAGTTTTCACACAGTCGCATACGTCAGGCTTCAACTCAGAGTTTGAGACCTTGATTGAATCTATCTGACAAGTGATTGCTGATGTATGTGACAAGAAAGTCTGAAGAAGGGGTTGCTTCAAAAACAGCACTTCTGCTGCTCTTCAGCAATGTCAAAATTACGTAAATTTTCAAAGAAATGGTTTCATCGTTGTACTTAACTTTTTCTGCATTTTTAAAACAGTTAATAGTAATATTTACCTGTAAAAAAACACTGTAAATCCTTTTACAGATGTAGAGAAAATTTGAATATGACGCTAGAAGGCTTTCTTTCAAATATCACTTGATTTTGCCATTGCTAGAGAACAATCGCTTTTGATCTACCGCTTATTTTACCTTTCCTCTGCCATAACAACCACGTGTCAGATCGACTCAGACAAGGTCTCAAACTCTTAGTTGAAACCTGGTCTATACAACTGTGTAATTAATTATACAGCTGCTCCTCAGTAGCCACACACAGAGCATAATTTTTTGTGACACCCTGTATTGTATTAGGCTAGATTTGTTATTTACAAGGAAACCAACCCTGTTACAATACCTCGTTGTGTACGAGGTCGGGAATAAAGGTATGCGAATCAAAACTGAAAACTGAAAATGAAAGTACGATACATGTATGATAGACTATTGCACTAAAATAGCAGGAAACAAAGATGAACAATGTTCCACTATCGAATTCCTGTCGATTCATAACTGAAACGCAGTGGCTATGTTCTTTGCTACCATCTGAGCGCGATCTTCCATCGCAATCCTTGACAACATCATTTTGTATAACATAACTATTTGCTAGGCCTATTTTAAATAATGCAAATCCTCAGATGGTACCCTGAACAAAGAAAGGTTATAGAATATCAGACAACTAAAAAGACAGTATTTTTCCCAGGGGGAGCTTACTTGAGGTGGTGTTTGTTCAAATGTGTAACTCCCTGGACCTTAATAGAGGGGAAGTTTATTTGAAGGGGCGCATAATAGAGAAAATATGACTAACTTTAATTTACCACTTAGACACCATGTGATGATTAGAACTATTGCCAACTTGAGAATTATTGATACTAAATTATGTATTATGAGTTGTGTTGGGGTTACAATCAAAGCGATACTACTTGAATCTGTGTCTCCTTCTAATACGTGCTTCCTTTTTGCAATGAATTTTTTCATGACTGCTTTTCATAGCATAAATCTTGTGACCTGGGTAATATGGCAGAGGACAAAGGAAGACCTAAATACGCCATTGTTTCCTATGGCTTTGCTTTCTTGGCCAGTGACGTTGAAGCATCAGTAAGACGACCAGGCGCGGTCTGGCCCGGATGGCAAAGTGGCGATCGCCCCTCCCCCGGGCCCTCTGACATGAAAAGTTAAAAAAAATCACGGGCCCTTTTCGCAAAAGTTGGAAGAGAAAATTCATATAATTTGAATTAATGTGGAAGTTCATTGTCACGTAGAAATGAAATAATGGTGACTACAGATAAGTTCTTGATCGCTGCAGACAGTTTCAGAGTACTATTTCTCTGAAATTTGTCTTTCTGCTAAATTTGAATTGGCCTATGAAATAAGAGCAACTCAAAAGTGTTCTCTAATTAGCTGATGTCAGTCATTGTAGGACCCCGAATATGACTTTAATACCTGCGGGTTACGTCAATCTCATTCAATTCAAAACGAATATTTTCAGGGACTTCATTGCATGGAGTCCCCCTGCCCCCTTTCTGTCCCAAGAACCTGTGNTTTCTCTGAAATTTGTCTTTCTGCTAAATTTGAATTGGCCTATGAAATAAGAGCAACTCAAAAGTGTTCTCTAATTAGCTGATGTCAGTCATTGTAGGACCCCGAATATGACTTTAATACCTGCGGGTTACGTCAATCTCATTCAATTCAAAACGAATATTTTCAGGGACTTCATTGCATGGAGTCCCCCTGCCCCCTTTCTGTCCCAAGAACCTGTGAGGACCTGCAACCATGAGAGCTTAAATATACAGTGCAGTCCTCCTGCCCCCCCCCCATGGTTCCCATGACCTCCGTATGGGCTTTATGTGGAACCCCCATTATACCATCAGCAAGGCATCTTTTAGGGAAATTTGACTAGTGGGCCTGACTAACCACGAGGGCCCAATTCCTGGGGGGCGAAAAGAGGTACAGGGTGTCCAAGCCAGACGCAAAACTCGTAGACCAAAATAAATTTGCGTAGACCCAGACCAAAACTCTTGGGCTTGACGCAGACCCAGAATATTGAAATCAGTTTTGTGATAGACCCGACATTTTACATGATTATAGACCCAAAACATCATAATGGACTAAAGTAGCATGTTCCCAGTCAGATCTGTCACAAAACTATCAAGGTTTCCTTGTCGCTAATGAGCTAATGGCAAGCATGATATTGGGAGATGCATTCTAAGCCAATGT
This sequence comes from Aurelia aurita complex sp. Pacific, assembly GCA_004194395.1. NCBI lineage: Eukaryota > Metazoa > Cnidaria > Scyphozoa > Semaeostomeae > Ulmaridae > Aurelia > Aurelia aurita complex sp. Pacific. The sequence continues at coordinate 78,699 of REGL01000964.1, forward strand.
AAAGGATCTTCCTTCAAAATTTTTCTCATGCTCTGATTCATAGGACAACTGTCGCAAAACTATCAAAGTTTCCTTGTCGCTAATGAGCTAATGGCAAGCATGATATCGGGAGATGCATTCTAAACCAAAGTAAAGAATCTTTCTTCGTAACTTTTCCTCGTGCTCTGATTCATTGGATAACTGTCATAAAACTATCAAAGTTTTCTTGCCGCTAATGGCAAGCATGATATTGGGTGATGCATTTTAAGCCATAGTAAAGGGCGTGGCCCCAATATTGTCCTGGGGGCTTCACCCCCAGACCCCCTCATTTCAATGCCCTCCCATTTAATTCACCCTGGCCACGTCGCTGCGAAAGAGATTTGTTATCGCTGCTCTAGCTTCTAGTCTCTAGTTCCTAGTTTCAGCAACCCCCAATGCGAATTTCGTTCCGACGGCCCTGGTCAATTCAATTTAGAGATTGCAGATACTACCATAAGAAATATGCAATGAAGAGCGTTGAGAGCGACTAGTGTCATTACCCTTATTTACCACTCTGGCTTTTATTATCATTTCCAAAGAACTGGTATTTTGGAGCCATGAAGAACCATGAAGAACCATGATGGTATATTAGGATCTAAGTTAACTGTAAAGAACGTTTGATTGAAATAAAGTACGAAACATGCAGAAGGTGTTTGTCAATAAAAGAAGCTCTTCGTGCTCTTCCGCATATCAATAGACAATGGCATGATATATCTAATAATCGAATGACTTCTTTAGTGGGTATATGGCAAAAAATTTATCTGCCATACCCTGAAACCGGGCCCTTTTCGTTCGCTAGCCACCCTACAATTATGGTGCCAGACCGACCCTGAAGACGACGGAACTAAATTTTACAAAGTGGTTGCATTGCAGTTCCAGCTCGATTTTTCAAATAGTGGATAGATTCTTACGACTCACCCGCTACTACTTCTGATCTTAATGACTACAAAAAGTACACATTATTATCTCTCTCCGAAAACTGTCTGAAAATCAAATTTACCCAAATGGAGCCTATAGATACACAGTGCAGTAGTTGAGTTGATAGAATATTTCAATTAAATTAAGCTTTTCTATCAGTTCAATTACTACTACATCCATGGTCTTCGCTCAGGCCAAACTTGATTAGGAATGCAGGGTAGATCTTACTTTTAATGAAAAATGCATCACAGCTTTCACGTTATAATCTTGGTACCCTCGACGAATTTCTAAATCAAATACGAAAATTCAAGAGCTACGAAAGAAACAACTAACAAGCCAACATGTCAATCATTAATTCAATTATCTATTATTACTTATTATTACTCAAATTATAATTTCAATTTGGCTGTCACAAATGCCAATTCATCAGCGTATCCACATCAACTACATTAACTATTACACGATAAAATCTACTCTATAATGGTTAAGAGACCTACAAATTTTAGTGAAGAATTAAGATACATAGTATGTGACTACATTTAGATTCCCAAAGTAGCTATGGTTGGAATTGATTACATTACACATTATGATAACGTTCTACAATGCATAAAAAATAAGATTGGGTATTCTGACAGGCCTTTGAATTTTGGACTACTCCATTTCAGCTGATACTAATCCGCTATTTTAAAGGAATGATGCAATTTTGCAACGAATTTGAAGATTCCATAAAAGTGCCACCTTGACCTTCCCCTGTGCCAGTAGAATTCCCTATTTCCTTCTGCCTGTAGCGTTTTGTGTAGGATAGCAAAACGGTAAAGGTTGCAAATCTGCCGTTTTAAAATTCTACCCACATCGTGAAAACGAGGTCAAGCTAAACCACTGGTAGATGAAATGAATACACATGGGGTGACTGCCTATTTAGAAGTCTCGTAATTTTGTTTGCTGACATTGTCCTGCATGGAAGAAAAGCCCAGTCAGATATGAAAAATATAGTTGGTTGAAATCGGTCTCATTCTTCCATAACTCTGAGCAAACGCACTTGTAAACTTCCAAACACTTACAACACATTGATTCTACAATAAAGTATGTGAACAAGATATGCGTCATGCTTAAAACAAATTATTTCTTACTAATATGATGCGGCGAAGTTACTTGTGAAGAAAAGAGTTTACTGCGAATGCAACCTCCATGGAAAATTCGTCCTACGAGAAAATCACTGAAAATTGTGGACATGGAAACTCTCCATTTCCGATTTCAGAAAAAATTAGATTAGTCCACCTTTTTCATGATACAGTTATCATCAACACAAAAGACGATAACGCCAAAAATGGAGTCAAGGGACTTTTTATTTCTAACAAGATATGTCGTGTTCCAATTAAAAATCTTTCAATGCGAGATAGGGATTGGATGAAAGAACGCAATTTTATCTTGGCAAGAACTTCATTGCTGCCATTTCCAGCGTTATCTTCTATTGTGTGGATTCTCACAGAGATATAACCTGACATGCACGCCACAGTTCATGACTCGTCCGTTCTGAAATTTTGTTGGTAAAAATAGTTCGTATACTTCTCAGGCCACTAACAATTTCATCAAAACGCCTGATCTAAAAACCTCCAAAACAGGCATAAAAGCCTTGACCAAATTTGGTAAAAATTTAGCCCCACAACTACCATAATCAGATCCAATATGTGCATCTTATCACTTCAATATTTACAGGTATGCCAAGAGACTGCTATCAGCGCTTGTATTTTAAGGACGCTAGACTAATAACGATTTTAAAGCGATATATATTCTTAGATACTGGTAGTAGTACTTACCAGGAATCTGATGAATGGTTTCAGAGTTAAAGGCTGTCAAACATCTAAGCATTTTTCAATCATCCGGTATACTCTATGCAACTGCCCGCAACTGCCTAATAATTTTTAGAGACATTCACTTTGCAGGTTTATGAGCCTTCTTTACATGCTGCGTAAGAGCATAGTTCGCAATAAAGCTTTTATCACACTGTTGACATTTGTACGGCTTCTCGCCAGAATGAGTTCGCACGTGTATGTTCAAATAACTAGACTGAATAAAGGTTGCTTCACACTGAAGGCATTTGTATGGTCTTTCACCTGAATGAATACGTTCGTGTGCCTTTAGGTTACTAGAGTCGTAAAACAATTTATGACATGTGGAACAAGAGTACTTCATTTGTGCCATCTTCGAGCTACCATCAAGATGAACTGTGTTTAAATGAGCAGTGAGACGGGATCTTCTGCTAAACCTTTTTTCGCATATGTCACAAACAAATTTCTTTTCACCACTATGAACGAGCATATGACGATACAGATCTCCAGGGCGGGCGAATGACTTACTGCATGTTGGACACAGACATGATTTTCTTCCCAGATGAGCATCACGATGTCTTTTCAAGTCAATGTGCTGTTTAAAGCTTGCTTCACAGTGATCGCACTTGTACGGCCTGTAAGTATCAAAAGCAAATAAAATATGACATGTACCGGGTGTCCTAAAAATCTACTCCCGTTTCCAAAATCACCAAAATTCAACTATGAAAGCTATCATTAAATTCTATTTTATCAATGATCCAAATAAAATTAAGGATGATAAAATGTTTTGTTTTTATCAACGAAACGGTATAAAATGACACGCTGAAAACTTTATTCTGAGCTGTACTCTTTACGCAACATCGTAAATCTTGCCGAAGAGCCATGTAGAGATTTTTGATTATCCTACAAGTGTATAGTGATAGTTTGCGCTTCTTTCTGACATTTATGACCAAACTAAAAGTTTAATACACAAAGAGAATCAATCTGGCAATCATCAGCGCCTTTTACAGCAGGCTTTAAACCAGGTAGCCCTAAAAAGAGCTGAATATGCTAATTTCAACACCAATCACAAGATTAGCTATACTCGGGAAAATAATTTGATCTTTGATCTTCTTGCCAAAACAAGAAATTTGAAGATCGGTCAAGTAATTGAATTTTGGTGATTTTTCAAACAGGAGTACTCTTTGGGACACGCGATAGTAATATGGTTCATATCAAAGGGAGGCAAGTTAGCTATGATAATCCAAAGTAAGGGATTATATCATAAATGGTATCAAGGTACCAGCCATAGTCGGGGAAGTCATTATCTGTCATTATCATATCATTTCATATCACAACGCTATTTAAAGTTGGTCAACATAAAAACTGATTGAAACCAACTATTTACAATATTACAAAATTAATTTAACACCCATAGTCTCAACCTGTTGTCCATATCTTCACTGGAGAAATATCCACTAGGAGCAATACAAAGAATATGTCATCCTCACCTTACTCCAGTATGAACGCGCTGATGAACAATCAAACTTGACTTCTGTGTAAACGTTCTTTCACATTCACTACAATAATGTTTCTTTTGAACTTTGCTCTTCCTATCTTTTTCATGCTTGGCTGCACTTTCTTCTTTGTCTGGTTTTCTTCTAATCTTCTTTCTCATGCCCTTCATCAGAGTTCTTTTAGATACAAAAACCCCTTTAGTATTAGTTTCTTCCTTGGTCTCATGCTCCTTAGGTAGGCAATTCTTATCACTCACATCAAACTCTTCATGTCCTGATTCGGAATGTGCTGAGTCACCTCTTTCGATGAAAAATTGGTTACCTTCAGGTTGAAAGTAGCCTTGAACAACTTCTGTGCCTTCACAACCTTCCTTTAAAAAAGAATAACATGTTTTGTACAGGTACTGCACATGTAAGGCAATATCTATAGAGGAACGACATAAGATATAATACTGTTGCTGATTAATCTTGCAAAGATAACTTGGATTCCATTTTCCTTTCCCAGCCACAATTTTGTTTGCTATGCTACAATATGCAGTGCAGCATCCCAAGATTGCACAAGTTCAACTTTATAACTATATTGCATAAAATTATAAACATTTCAAGATTCAAAACATAGCACCATAACCATGACAGCCAATGTTTTATTGATAGTCAACAAAAATTTTATACCTATACTTGTAATCAACTTGCTACAGATTTACAGCAATCACATATGGTACAAATTCTGCTTATACATGTACTATTTAATAACATCATCCAACTCTATTTGAAACAAAAAATTGAAATCTATACATAGAGCATCGATACACAGAGCCTCGTTTTATTGTTGTAATGAATGATACCAATAATCATGATAATATCAACTGAATATCTTCTATGTATGTATGTATATATGTTTACATTTGCCAGTAAATGATAATCAAATAGTTACAATGTTTTAAAAGATAAAAGTAAACAAATTACAATCTTAATACAAATTAAATAAATACAAATATGAAAAAACCTTAATTGCGGTGGCAGGGATAGCATTAAAAGGTCGAATTGACCTTCTTTCCATTATGGTCCCCTCAGAGGTGGTTTCATAAATGGGAAATATAAATTGTCAGATAGACAGACGGACAGACAGACAGACAGGCAGGCAGGCAGACAGACAGAAAAATAAATAAACACATAAACTTTAAAGTGCTTTTTGATAAAATACAACTTCGTAGGACCGGATCATTAGTTTAAGAGAGCGTATGGGGTGTCAGTAGTACACACATACGACATCATCCTCTCTCAGTCTGTGTATTCTGGTATTTTGTTCTCTCAGTCTGGTATGTTCTGGTATTGCTAAAGCAACAAAAACGATACAGTTAACTTGACTCAATAATGTGATTTTGGCTGTTTGCATCGAAGACCATCCAAGTACCAAGTTACCGTAAAAGATCATAGCTATATCAAAACAGCGAAGAAAAGAGGGAGAATTGAATGCACCGCCATGCATTGACATGCAAACTCCCAGATGAGATAAACAAGGACAGATTTTGAAACGAAATATATCATCAGTTGCTTCTATTGAAACCAGAATTCAGAGTCATTAGCAATAGACCTTTTAGCTATTCTGAAAAGAATCATAATCAAACAACATTTTGCTACATTTTGTAGAATTTTCGAATGTGCACAATAGTGATAGAAGCTCTAACGCCACTCGATCGAACGTCGCGTATTAAAATGTATAAAAACGCTCGACCCAGGCTCGTTTATTGCAGAAAAGGGAAATTCTCTCCACAAGCGCTTCACACAAAAGCGCAAAAGTTGCCCTGAAACCAGTGCGGCCAACTGTCAACTTGTGCACGATGAGTTTATGACAAAAGAATAAGGATAAATCGAACCATCTGCCTGGTTTATTTTGTTTATTTGATGTAGCTGAATGTTTTTGATCCCTAAATTTGCAAGAATTGCAATGCCTCGTGCTCGGCTCCTAAATCTTATAAGCAAAATCCACCAGACAGATCCTTAGATTTGTCCTTGTACTTCACTACAATGCTTGCGTTCTCTTAAAATAAACTTTTGAGAAACACACGGCAACAGTTTGCCCAGCTGGTTACAGGAAAACTTTTGCGGCTTTGTTTGCTTTGAATTACTAGTTGAGAGAGTTTCCTTTGTCTACAATATCACTACTCATTTTCAATTGCGTTTAAAATTAAAAAGAGCTATAATGTTACAAAATCTGTCCTTGTCAGTGAGATAGGGTTAAACATTTGGACACTGTGTGTTACTTACCAGCTTGATCTCCAACTCCATGTAAGGTTTACTTTGGCCAATACTGTCCCCCTCGATTTTCTCTCCTATTCGTGACATCGAGAATGACAATTCATCAGCATCTGGTACAGCCTGCTCCACAATAATGTCATCGCCTATAGCCTTGCATCCACGTGGCTCCATTCCAATTCTGTTCGGTGTTTCTACATAGCAGTTGTATTCATACATGTTTTCCACCGACTAAACAATATGGTGCTGAAAAACATATGGTCATGAGACAAGAACTATTAGATTCCTTATGTTGACACCAAGAAAACTTGATGGAAACAGAATAAGAATGTTATTCTGGATTTTATAAGGAATTTTGATGATCATATGTTAAACTAAATAGCACATGCTTTGCTGCTTCGTTTTTGCACAAGTGAAGGCTATATCATTAAAGGGTCTTTTCTATATTTTCACAATCAGAAACTGGCAAGCAAACGCTTTGCTTTGGAGCTCAAATTTTTTATAAACTTCCCAAGACCTTCGGACAAAAAATGCGTTTTAAGAAGTTTTATGTCCGTTCAATCCTTTTTAGTTTAGGTAACAGAATAACAGAATTATAAATAGAATAACAGAATAACAGAATAACAGAATAACAGAATGACAGAATTATATTCTGAAATATAAACCTATAAATGTTACTTAATTATAAGTTACATCTCAATAATTTTGCTATAGTGTAACGTTCAAGATGGCCGAAAAAAGGCATCTGGAAAGAAAAGAGAAAAAAGGCTACTCGAGAAAAAAGGCAGCAATTTGGTCTTTTGCGCATTCAATTTTTATTTCAGTGCTGACTAATTTCGCCCACTAGGGAATCTTCAGAGCAACTAACTCATTCAATAAGTTTGATTATATATCAAATGATTTGATAATCAACAGCCAGGAATTCGAAAAAGAGGATCTAGGACGTTTGGAGAGAGTATCAATCAACAAGGTGTCAGAAAATAATGATGAAATTTAGTACAAAGTTAAAAGAGATGAAAATGGAAACGGACGCATTGAGGGACAATTTGGTAATTTGACAATTTGACAACAAGGTAATAAACTTATTTGTAGTCAGAAAAACCGCAACACGACAAAAAAAACAAATATGCGAAAATATATATTTTACCAATATTTCGTCCTACCATGCAGGACTTCTTCAGGGCAGTTATATGGCAGTTATATTGTTCAGAATTTAAATATGTACAGCGATTTGAAAAGGAGAGGTTACAAGTGATTGGTTAGATATGATGGCACCGCAGAGGTTATATCGGTTAAGTTTAAGAGGGTTATATTATGTAGTAATGATAATAATGTTAAAAATGATGATGATAATAATAATAATATCAATATAATTAGTTATTATCTTAGTGTATTGTAAGAAAATAACAACGATAATACTAATAATAATGATGGTGATAATATGAGTAAGGATAGGTAAGATCAGAGGATTGTTGAGGCTGCACGCAGGCTAAGAGTGAGTAGATTTGGTTACTATATGATATGACTATGTTTGTTAGCGATCTGTGGTTCTGTTAAGTCCGTTGGGTGACAGAGTGTTTGCCAAGCTAATGAAGTAAATTTTTTGGCTCGTCTCACACTCTCTCTGGTGTCATGTATCTAAGGTAGCGGTAGTAGCTGTAAGTCTTGTACGGAGTGCCCGGGTTTGCAGAAGTGTTCTGCAACGCCAGAAGTGTCTGAAAACTTGTTTATAATGTCTCGTCGGTGTTCGTTGAGTCTGTCTCTTATGCCTCATCCTGTTAATCCTATGTATTGGCAGTCAGTCTTTTTGTTGCGTAAGCATTGTTTGCATTGCAGTAGGTATATCACGTCAGTGGAGTTGCAGTTGAGGCTTTGTCTTACGTCGAAGGTTTTATTTGTGTTTGTGAATGTAACTGTGCTTGTTCTGTCTTGTATGTGTTGGCATTTGTAGCAGTTGCATCGTGATGGACATTTGGATATTCCTCTGGGAGTGGTGGTGGCGTCATTTTCCACTTTGGCGCGCACCAGATAATTCCCTTAGGTTTTTAGGTCTGCGGGTGCTAAGTTTCACAGCATAGTCAGCATGAAATTTAAAGTGAATGAACGGAGCTAAGTAGAGGAAATCTATAAATAGGACAAAAAACTCCTCCGCACGTTATTGTTCCTCTTGCTAAACAATATCCACGAACATCTCGAAATCATCAAATGCAATAGCTAATAATGGAATTCCCAGACTCCTTCCGCGAGGGGCTTTTATCTCCGTTGATTCTCTTTAAGTTTTGTCTAAAGGGATTTAAGTTTGTAGCGACTCCAAAAGAGAATGATTATTCACAGGTTGAGATTGATTTAGAAAATTTAGGTACATGGTTGCAACTTTTTTTTCAAAGAGGGTGAAGATTTTTCGGAAGTACCAGCATTTCCAAAAGAAAAATTTAACCCTAGGAGTAAGGACGTGGCCATCGAGGTATTCTTATCTAAATTAGAAGACGAGCTTATGAAAGCATCACCAGACGGTAATTTAACTAGAGAAGAAAGAGTTAATCTTAGATCTGATTGCATAATTGTTATAAATTATTACAATTATTACAATTATTATCACAGCTTTTCGGTCTGAATTGAAGTCTTATTTCATTGATTCATAAAGCACATTGGTGTAACGTCACTAAATGTTATAGAAATCATTATTTCTCATGCTGAAGTATCTCACTGGTTACTGGTTGTCGTTCTAAATATAAATTATTTGTTTTGTTTTTCGTTTAAGTGGGGGGGAGGGGCGTCTCACTCAATTAGTTAACCTACTTAGAGAGCTCCTCCTTAATCAATTGATCTTAAATACAATAATGTAAAGTAATTTATATTTCATTTTTAGTCAGTACTGTTAACATTTAGTTTGTAATGTTGTAATGTGTTTAGTTGTTGAGTGTACAGGGTGTCCCAAAAACATGTGCGCTGTTTGAGTGGCTTCTGCGGAGCAGCCATAAATCCAATTTTTCTATCTTTAAGATTCTTGACAGAAGAGACTTCAAATTAAAGGTTGATACCAAGTTTGAGTAAATCTGATCACTAGTTACTGATTTATGGAGCAAGAAAGCCTAAATTATTGACTGCCTCAAAACCAGAGGATTCATTATTCTCCATTGCATTAAAATCAACGAAATTGATTGAAAAACATACCTAGCCCTGTTTTCTGATGTTCATAAGTGAGACAGATAGCCATACATTGAATTTTGTGACAACGAAGAATATTGAACATATCTAGGGTTGCTAGGAATGGAAATGTGCAACACAAGTGCTTCAGGCCATGGCATGCCTCCATCAGATATTTTGCTTCTCAAAAGTGATAAAGTCGTTTTAAGTCAACAATATTGCGTTCAGCATGCTGCTTGGTCGATATTCTTGAAGAATATGGTCATTAATTACCCCTAAACACGTTCCCTGGCATAACTGTAAAGTTTAAGTTCATTTAATGTTAAAATTCAAGTTATAAGGTTAAGTACGGAGATAAAATCCTCTGGTTTTGAAGCAACGAGTGATTGTGACTTTCTTTCTCAATAAATCAGCAACCACTTATTAGATTTACACAAACTTGTTGCCAAACTCTAAGTTGAAATCTCTTCTATTCACAAATCTGAAAAACAAGAAAGTTAGATTTATGGCTCCTCCACAGTAGCCATTCAAACGGCGCACATGTTTTTTGGGACACCCTGTATTTGTTGAAAATAGGCTTGATTGATGATGAATGAAAACTGAAACTGAAACTGAAAACTGTAAAGGAAGCATACAAGGGAGAGGGAGGGGGGGGATTTTCCTTAAAAAAATGAAACACCTTGACTTTGCCGATTTAGTCATATTTTGGTTTAGATCTTAAATAACAAAGGCCTCATTATCATGTGGAGTTCCAGAAGGATTTATTCTTGGCCCACCCATTTGCCTCTTACATGTCTTATATGCCTCAGGCAGTTGACTGTGACCTACTTTTATATGCAGATGACTCCTGACTTGTATTCCATGACATTAACGTCAATGAAATAGAAAAGCAACTGAATAAAAATTTCAATTCCCATTGTGATTGGTACAGTATGTTGATTACAAACTAAAGTCCTGCTAGCCATTGATAGACAGGTTTTCATCAAGAGTACAACTCAGTGAAATGAATGTTTCACTGAAATGTATTGTTTAATCTTGATGTCACCTCTTCTGATGTCAAGTTTTTTACTGCCAGTTTGTATATTTCTTCTGCCAAAAAATATGGACTTCATTTTGTCCTCTCAAAGTGAATTGGGTAAGCATGGCAGGCAAAGCTTCCTATAGAAAGCAAAAATTTCTTGGGTGTGTGTTTTTAAATTGTCTGTAGCATCAAATGTAAAATTGTATGTACAGTAGTTTAATTCTTATTTTTTGGTCACGGAGTGCACCATTGTGATCTGTCTGGGGAAAAGAGTATTTCTGGCCAGCCCCCTGTCTCATATCATATCTCCTCCCATCCTGCTTTGCGAGACGAGCAAAGGAAGTGATGAAATGAGCAAAGGAAGTGAATCTGATTGGATCAAGCTAGCATAGGTTCCAAATCTGTCTACAGGCTGGTGTAAAATTGAGTGACCTATTTCTTTGAACTGAATGACTTCAAAGAAAATATAGCTATTTCTCTATAATTCTACCGTTGGACTTTTCTGACATCTTTAATATTTTCAGAGTTAGAGTGTTTTTCTTCTTTTTCAAGAATTCAAGAAAAAATTTCAAAAAAACTTGAAACCATCGTAAATTCTAAACAGTTTGGCGCAACATAAAGTAATTTCGAAGAAAACCATAGTTTATGAATGCCTACAATATGGTATCAAGCAAACGTCTGTCACTCATCTGGTTTACGATTTAGAAATTTGATGACGTCACATCCTCAAATGAGCTGAAATGTAAAATACGCTGTAATTTTGAAAAATATTCAAAATTTCTGGAAAGTCCAACGGTAGAATTTTAGATAAGTATCTAAAGTTCCATTGAAGCAATTCAATCAGAAGAAATAGGTCATAGAATTTTACACCCACCTTTTTACGCCGAGTTAAAGATTTGGAACCTATGCTGATCAAGCTGATAAAAGAAAAAATATCACAAATATATGACAGGACAAGCAAGGACGGACTGGGGCACCTTACAACAGGAAACAAGAGAGTTTTTTATAACTCTTTGTCATGCAAAGTTCAAGCATTGCCGCCATTATCGCAGAGCAAAGCGTTTGCTTATTTACATTTCCTGACCAGGATGAAAAGACATTTTGATAGCTACAGTATGGTATTCATATAATAGAAATATTCCAAATGTGTCAATGAAATGAGACCTGCTTCCAAACAATCAAAACAATATTGATAAGAGCTAAATTTGAGGTGAAGGAAACCTTGGAACAAAATGAGAAGAAAACTTTAGTATAAAATGGTACTCGTTCTCTGTGAATACTGATATAACTCAAAGAGGGGCTATTGGTCTGGGGCGAGCACAGGACATTTTTAGTGATAAAATGTGGAGTATACATATTTCAAGGGGTTTTTAGATATACCAAATGTTTCCAAATCGATGCACGTAGTGACCTACAGTACACTACCTCTAAAATTTCTTTGATTATCTAAGGTTATATGGTAAATGTTTGCAACACAAGATTTGGTTTTGCTCTCCCTAAAAGCCAAACTAATAAAGGAATATAGTTAAACTATACATCATTTATGCACAAGAATGTGGGGATTCTAAACATATCAAAATAATTGGCAAATATTGTAAAATGACATTTTCCAGGTAAATGTAGTACTTAAAAGAATGTACCACCTTCAAAAGCTATTTTGTACCCTTGCGTTTGAGGTACCAAAATCTGACTTATATCAGCAGGAAGTGCAGATCCTAAGCTTCCAAAGAGTGTCTGAGATTTTTAAAATTCCTCCTCCCCTTAAAACTATAGGCTATCGAAAATTGGCAAATAATATTTCTGCCCTCCCACAGCCGTATACAAAAGGAGGACCAGGGGACATACAAAGATTTTGGGACATACTTTGCTAGTGTCAAGGCTGCTGGCCGTGTGCAAATTTTTGAGCCATTTGATTGGTTGAAAGGGTACAAAATAGCTTTTTGTACCTGTACCTCATGGATCTGTGAGTCCTGAGAAAACAGGACTTTATTCATGGAACTTGCAATGTACACATCGGGATCACGTGTAAGCCACAGCGTAATCCGCGTCAAACCAGTTAGGCTTAAAAAGTAATTTACCCATATAAACAAAGGAATTGGTACACATAGTGTGGTTTCATATTTGTTTTCAAGCATGCGAGCGGCTTAATAGGTAAAAAATATAGGATTAAAATTTGAACCACATTGGAAAACTTTGTGCGAAAAATTTTAGTTTCTTTCTTTTAATACGATTTTACCCTTTTAAACATTTCTGTTACTTCCAAAGATGGTATCTTTGTGTTCCTCAAAAGTTGGGCTGTTGTGATTTGAGGAAATCCAAAAATCAACATTTTTGGCATATAAACGTTTACCGTAACCTTAACGCCATGGGGTATTCATAGTCTATTGCTCCTCATGGTATAGTTCTCGTAGTATCGTTAAGTTAGTAGGTAGATTAATCCGTAATTACTGTATATTGCCTACACTTGTAATTGTTTTTTATC